>PVJI01025576.1:0-20254 GCA_004026765.1 Micronycteris hirsuta | reverse complement strand
CCCAAATGGTGAGGGGTCATATCTTGTACCATCTTGTACCTTTGTTGGATCAGGCCTCAGCAGGTCCAACCTGCCAGGGCCAGGCTGTGGGGAGCGTGCAGGCTGGCAGGTGGGGCCCACTGTGCAGGAACATGGAGGCAGGTGGCATGTGGAAGCACAGGCAGGTGGTGGGCGTTGGGAAGGGGCAGGGCTGGGTGCAGGGGTGAAGCACAGGAAGCGAAGGCCTGGTCGTGTGCATCAATGTGGGCAGGAGTTAGCTCCCCGGGGGACTGGCAACAGATGGGAGGGCTGCCTGGGCAGGGCCTGGCAGGACTGAGCAAGGACCAGGCTGGGAGAGTAGGGCATGGGGTAGATATTTAGGGAAGAGATCCAGACATGGATGTGTCAGATGAAAAACTGGGTACAGGGTGGGGACATGATTACAGGGAAAACACAGAGGCAAGAATAAAACAGGGTTTGATGTTTATTCAGTCATCCCTCATTCAATAAATAGCAGCTGTGTGCCTATTATATTCCAGGCACATTACTAGATTAGGGAGGTGGTGGTGGGGTAAGGCGATAAGACAAGCAAGATCCCTGACTTCAGGGACCCCCTATTCGGGCAAGGGAAGACATATAACAGACAGGAGACTAAATCAATAACTAAGAAACTATCAGATATATCAAAACATGAAATTGTATACCTAAAATACATACAATATCTATTTGTCAATTCTGTTCCCCCAAAGCTGAGGGAAGAAAGGAAAGGAAAACAACCAGAGAGTGCCAGTGCTGATAAGGATTTAACACTAGATGAGGAGCTGGACCGGCAGAGGTGGCTGAGTGAGGCCTCACTGGAGAACCCCCTCTGTGTTGTGACAGGAAGGACAGGCCGTGGCCTTCTATGTGGAGCTCTGAGGTCTGGGCAGAGACAACAGTGAGGGCCCAGGCCCGGAGGCCAGGGAGGAATAGAAAGAAGACACGTGTGGCCGGAGGGCCAGGCTGGTGGTGGGGCTTCAAGAGGAAGCTGAAGAAGGAGGCAATAGTCAGTTCTTGTAGAGTCTGTGGGATGTGACAAGATATTTATCTGTATTTTATTCTAAGAAAAGTAGAAAGCCATTGAAGATTTTAGGAAGGAGAGTGTCTTTTGGTATAGGGAGTTGTTTTAGAGAAATGAGAATTTATTTTTCATAATTCCAGAGACCGGAAGTTCGAGATCAAGGTGTCAACATGGTCGGGTTCTGGTGAGGGCCCTCTTCCCGGCTTGTAGGTAGCTGCTCTGCCTGTGTCCTCACACTGGGAAGAGCGCTCTGGTCTCTTTTCCTTTCCCTCTAAGCACATTAACCCAGTATGGGAACCCTACCCTGTTGACCTTATCTACGTGCAATCACCTCCTAAGAGCCCTGCCTCCAAATACTATCACATTTGGGGTAAGGCTTCAATATATGAATCTGGAGGAGGCGCAGTCAGTGTGTAACTGGGGCGACTTGACATTTGGAACCATCTGTTTGGCTGCTGTTTGTGGACACAGTGTGTGTGTGGGGGGGGGGAGGCTAAGTAGGGTAAGAGAAGATGTTAAGTATCTAAGATACTAAGTTACTTAAGTTTTTACAGTACATTCCTTTTACTAAGAATAGGAAAAATTTCCAGAGTCTGGATTTTGGCAAATTAGATCTGGAAACAAGTGGGGTTAGTTGTGAATACAGGTAGCAAACAGGTCATTACAGTGAGTGATCGCAAGACCTGTTGGGTTGTGTGTCTGCGTGTCTGTGTGTACATGTGCTTCTGTGAGGGTGCGGGACAGAAAGGGAGGGGGAGGCCAGGAGGAGGGAGAGAGAAATGCACTATCTGACTTCCAGATCTTGATAGTTAAATTACAGCCATCCTAGAAAAGGAACAGGGCAACTCAAAGCTCAGCACAGAGCTCTAGTGCAACATAACACGTGCACAGAAAAGTGTACACATCTTATGAGGACGGTTTAGTGCGTTCTCACAAGGTGAACACACCTGGGAAACTGATACTCAGATCAGTGAGCAGAACCTTCCCCCTTCACGCTCCCTTCTAAGTCATAGCCCCTCCCCCGAGAGTCTCTGCTGCCCTCTCTTCCGACAGCCTAGATTAGTTTTGCCTGTTTTTGTACTTAAAATAAATGGAATTGCTGGATGCTATTTTAAAGTTGTTTCCAAAGCTATTTTGAAGCTTTTTCCAAATGACACACTAACTCAGAAAGCAGGAAACCAGCAGTAAATAAAGACATGCTGTTGAAATCCACAGTAGTTCACCTATACAGAGGGCTCCTGATTTCGGTGTTTTTAAATCAAGGGAATAAGTCCATCATGTGATCTCTAACTCACAAAGCATGTGCGGCCTTTAGAAATCTCATTGTGTGTCCCACTCTGTTGGAAATCTGCTCATTCAGTGGTAAGGAGCGGTAGCAAGCACATGTTTGGGGGTCTGGCCAGACTGGTCCCCTTTGATATATTGTACTGCCGAATTTCACACTTTGTCTTTGCAAAGTATAAGAAGGTAATAAATGAACGCTAATCAATTTTTATTTTCTATGCATCTTATTCAATCTTCACAACGATATTTTATAAACAGCACAGGTATTATTATTACAATTTTGAGGATGAGGGAGCCTAGGCTCAGAAGAGGTTACATAATTTACTCAAGATCACAGAGCTGGAAAATGCCAAAGTTGTTTTCCTGCTTTAAAATTCATATGCCTCTAGCTCGACCAGGGGTTCTCAGCATCACTTCTTTCATTTCCCTTTACCACTTATGATTTTTAAAGTGCAGAAAATAATAGTGTTTCATTCATTCATTCATTTAACAAATGAGGCACCTCATGTAATTAAGGCTTTGTCTTGTGTTCTGGGCAGTGTGTGGGCATTGAGAAAACAACAGTGAACAGATTCAGACATAGTTTCTATCCTTGTGGAACTTAAAGGTCGTGGGGGGGGGAACATACAAATAGAACAATTACAAAACAAACATGAAGTATAATCGTCAAAAGTGCAAAGAAGGTGCAGGATATGGGTGCTAGGAGAAACTTTTCCCAAGCCTATCTTTTCTAACACACACATACATATGCACACACATGCACTCACTTTCACAAGGATCAGTGGAAGTTAGGGTAAAATGGGAAGGATATTCCAGATTAAAGAGAGCATATGCAAAGGCCCTGAGGTAGGAAGGAACATTGTATATGTGAGGGGATGAAAGAAAAACGGTGTGGCTACAGTGCAGAGAGGAAGGGAGGGCACACTGGGAAATGCTAGGGAGAGACTGACAGACCACTCAGGGCTTTGTGAGTCTGGAAAAGGGTCTGAAGCATATTTTCCAATGAGTTTTTACAGAGTGGCAAGAAACAAGGAACAGATATTTTCAGCTTCCTTCATCATTTCATATTCTAGAGAATGCTTTGCTGCTAAGTGTGAAGTCCCTTGGAATTAACATTGTTTGTTTCCTTTTGGGAAATACGTTCATCCCTCAGTGCTCTACAGAACCAAATTAAAAATAAACATGTAAACCAAATTAGGCTGCCTAGAGACCACTGATAATAGGAGCCAAATTGAAACCAAGTTGAGATGCCGAGTTCATGTCAGGTTAACATCTCTGTGAACCTACTGATAATTTATCATATTTAATTTATTTTTAAAAAGCTCACCATGCCCATTAATCAAAGAGGCTTTCATTGCACAGCGAGGGAGGCAGCATTACCATCCCCAGTGGACCCAGTGTGCTGTTAGAAAAGGTTTGGTCTCTTGAAGTTGGACCATGACAGTTCAAACCATGTAATTTTAGGGAAGTTATTTTCTACTGATTTCATATCAAAGTTTTGCTTTCAATGCACAGATCCATCAGCAGTCCCAGGATTATATGTCTTTATATCAATAACACTTGGCCTGTGGGTGGCAGACCCCCGCATGAAGACTTGAAATTGCTGCAAGGGATATAAGAAATCATATGCATACCATGTGTTTTGCACAGACTGAATACTAACAAGGTATATACTGGACGTAGATGATTATGCAAATTTATTATATATTTTTGCCTATTTAGTGTTAATTGACAGAGGGTAGAAGTATAACTACTCTGCTTGAGGTGGTCTTTGCAAGTTGTCGACATTTAGAAGGGGGCTTCATATTTAGAAAGGATGCCAAGCCCTCACATAATTGAGGAGTTGGCTCCAGGATGCTGGTATGAGGGTACAGCCATGGTAGGCAGTGGTAGATGCAAAAGAATCATTTATAGGGATCCAGTAAGGGAAATGCTTAAGCAACTCAATCATTGCTAAAATCTACCGACGAAAGCTTTGTAAAGAATGTGCATATGTCCATGACTAAGCTCCCTGTCTTTGTGTGTGGACACGTGTGCGTGCGTGCAGGGTTGCTGTGAGGCTGAAACTGGGCAACCTCAAACGTGCACCCAGAGGCAGGTTGAAATCAACTTCTAGACTCAGTTTTCTGCCAATCAACTCCAGCATCCCAGGTGGGCAGCTCGGGGTCTGTGCTGTCTTACTCCTGCGCGGTGGGGAGGATCAGTAGCTTGTGATGCCATTGGTTCCTAAACACTAACCAGAAGGGTACTTTAAATTCACAGATCTCTAATCACACATATTTTTCATAAACCATTGCCTTTTGTGAAAAAGACTGATTTTTCCCACCCTCCTTGCTTGGCAAAGCAGAACCCCAGTATTTTATTCCCATTTTCAAGAGACAAATGAAGGTCTCGGGGCTGTGAGGACACCGCCTTCTGCTCAGGGAGCACTCATACCATGATGACCTCGGGGGTAACTTAACAGAGGTGGGGGAGGCCATGAGAACGGCAGCTAACACTTGAGTGTTCTGTACACGCCCAGCTTTTTCCGTGCTTGGTCTCATGTAATGCTCACATCCCAACAAGAGTGGGACAGCAGTCACCACTGAACTGACGTTTTACTTCCTGTGGTCAACCTCAGTCTGAAAATATTAAATGGAATATTGCAGAAATAAACAATTGATTGTGCAGCATTTTGGGTATCTGTGATGAAATCTCACTTTATCTCGCTCCATCCCACCCCAGACGTGAGTCATCCCTTTGTCCGGCATCTCCACACTGTAGATGCTCCCTTACCAGTTAGTCTTGGTATCAGATGGACCGTCACAGTATTGCGGTGCTTATGTTCAAGTCACTCTTATTTCACGCCACAATGGCCCAAAGCTCAGAGTAGTGGTGCTGGCAATTTGGCATACCAAAGGTGAGTACAGTACAAGATATTTTGAGAGAAAGACCACATTCACATGACTTTTATTACAAGATACTATTATGATTGTTCTATTTAATTATTAGTTATTGTTGTTAATCTCTTACTGTTCCTTATTTCTAAATCAAACTTTACAAATGTGTAGTCATGCATGCATAAGAAAACATCACGTATACTGAGTTTGGTACTATCTATGGTTTGGGCATACACTGGGAGTCTTGGAATGTATTCTCTGTGGGCAAGGGGGCCTAATGTACTGTTATCTTCCCATTTTACAGTTGAGGAGCCCAAAGCTCGGAAGGGCCACACGACTTGCATAAGGTTATACAACCAGAGGGAGAGTAGGAATCCAAACCCAGGTCAGCCTGACCCTGGTCTGGGCTGTTTCCTGAACACCTGCTCCCTCCCAGCCGTATTCCGTCTGCTTCCAGCAGAGATCACCCTCCCGGGGGGGTTCCCCATGCTACAAGGGCAGGCACTCTGCCCTCGAGGTGGAAACTCTCTGTAAAGGCCCTCTGTAATTGTGTCAGCTTAGGCTCAAGGAGGCATTGGGACATCCTTTTCTCAAATGTACCTCCTTGCCAAGCTTGCTTGCCCCACCGGCCAGAGCATGGCCTTAAAACCCTGGCTTGGTCACTAACAACAAAATTAATTTCAATTCCCATTAATTTTAATGTGTGTATACATATGTCACCCAGTCTTTTTTCCCCTTGGGTGATTTTCAACACTCTGTCATAAAAACAAACAGAAACAAGGAAGGACAAGCCCAAACAGGTGGGGCATCACCAGGGTACTGATGAAATGAGGCTTCCTTATTGGCAATCTTAGTGCTTCCTGCTTCAGGATAAATTTATTTCCTTTTTTTTTTTTTTCATTTCTTTTTTTCTGCGGTCTGTGGAAATGGAGACTTATGTCCTTGGGTACCTGAAGACTATTATTATGCTACTTCCCTGCCTTTTCTTCCATGGATACAATAATCCACTTAATCTTCCCTCTGAGGTCTAGTTTTCACCACGCTGATCAGTGTCAGGGAAGCTCTGTTGATTCAGGTAAATCTGGCAGATGATATTGTGGAGACATTTGGTGGCCATACTTGAACTTCTCACTGCCGTGTTTCTAGGTCCTTTCTTTCCTGCCTCCTTAATTTCCTTTCAAATGGTCTTAAAAGTTTGAAATAGGTCAGAAAAATCCCCAGCAGGGATGTTGCGCATTTCTGGCCTTGAACATGGTGATAAGGACAAGGCCTCAGAGGGCTACAAAGGTAAGTGCCCTGCAGCCACGCTGGTTGGGGGCATCTGCAGCTCCTTCTGAAGGTATTCCCAGAACAGGCCACGTCCCTGTAAGTACTGACCTTTGCCTGAGGTGAAGATCTGGCTCTGGTATTAATTCCCATCAAGGCACGTATTGTGTTATAGTGAGGACTAGTACTGTAAAATTCTGATCTCACTTAAGGTTTGGCATTTTGAATCAAGGTCATCACATGTCATGTGTGACTACTTAACTGATTAACTGTGTGAATACCTGTACTTAATTGTTTTGACCTTGTTTACTCTGTAACATGGAGATAAAAGTCCCCAGTACAAGGACCTAGGAGTATGCAATGACAGAACGCAATTATTGGCCTACTGGGGTGGCCGTGTTCTCTCGGTACGTGCTAGGTTTACAGCGAGTGGGTCTGCAAACTTAGCCTTGCCCCTGGCCTCATGGAGCGGTCAGGCCAGAGAGAATAATGCCTAACCAGTACCTGGTCTGAGGCACATGTTCGCGTGTGCTTCTAAAAACAGGTGTTACTGTTTCAAAGTTAAACCAATAATAAACTCTGCAAAATGAAAATGAATTAGAATTCCCAAAGGAACGACATCATCAAAAAGTTGTAAATCTGAGCATAGTAAACATATTCAATGTTTACTTTCCCTTTTGGGCTGACCAAAATAAAAAGTTATAAAATGTTCTTATCTCTTGTTTTTAGTATTTTGATGAGTACAGTTTTATTCTGGAGAGATTGGAAAATGTTTGGAGTAAAGTTAAACCATTAAACACGCATGCCTATACACACAACACACACACATTACATACTTCTTACAGGAAAAGTAAAAATCACGTGACACGATGTGTCTGCACCTGCGAGGGGTGAGAGCCGAGCCAGCACCTGCTTGGTTCTATTCCAGAGTTTGAACTCCTCAGTCGAGTTGTATATGTCAGCAAAACAAATGCCTGATGCACTTCATGTTTTAACTGAACGGAAGGGGCCAGGCCTGAGAAAGGATGCTTAGGGCTTGAAAGAGCCTGGGTACTGCTCGCTCCGCTGCTGGCTGGGCCTTTCGGGGTAGATAGAGTTGTCTGTCCTGTTGGAGTCAGGGGCCAGACAGCTGTAAAACAGGCATTTGGTTCAATCTATGATTTATTTCCTACTTCCTGGAGGGCATGGCTGGGGCTGCTATGCTTCCTCCCAGTCTTATTCCACCTCTTACTCTCAAAGGTGGCTCAGGGAATATTTTATTCTCATGTGCTTTATGTGCTGGGCAGAGTTTACATTCTGTAAATTCAGCATCAAAGCTGGCTATGGACAGCTTCTGTTTGCTGTTTTCCAATTTTCATTTTTGTTGTATGAAAACCTCTGTTTTAATACTAGCCTTTTTCATTTTAGATAGTTTCATTTTCTTTCTCTGCTTTAAATCCCAGCTATACCATAATAAATCTGACCTTGATTTTGGGAAAATTTTAGTTTTAGATACTGGAGACAGATTTTTAGAAAAAAATGGTATCTTTTATCAGTTGTGAAGATGTGTGTATGTTTTTGTGCACTTCTTATAAAAATATATCTCAACTAATAATTTATGAAAGTATAGACCATGTGTGTATTTTGTATCCTGCATGGCAGGTAGTTTCTTCTTGAATTTGAAAACTTCAATAAAATAAATAAGTAAATGAGTAATCAACAGGTATACCATTTATCTCTATTCAAAAATTAATGAATTGTTTTAGCGACAAGTTCTAAATACACACACATACACACACACACACACACATATATATATATATGCTTAATGAACTTAATAAATATTGCATCAATATATTATAAGGTAGGTTTCCATAAATATAAAGCCAAAGCAGTTATCCAAAATTATTTTACTAACTTTGAAAGAAGACCAGCAGCACAGAGAAGTGTGTGCTTTACTCATTTTACTCCTATTTGGGAATTTATAGGCGTGTTCTTAATCTGATAAACTCAAAGCCCCGTGCATATGTCCCTTGTCCTTGCACAGGATGCTCTCGTGTGACGGTTAGGCCACAGGCACAATGCAGGCCAGGTGAATTCAGGTCTGGCCATTGCAGACCACATTGCTGCCCACTCTGTCCACCAGAAAAGGGAAAAGAAGATAAATTCAGCTGTTTTTTTCTCTAGGCAAAGACAAAATTGATCTCACCAATTGACCATTCCTTGGGGTTCCCCATTTACTACGGGAGCACCCGCAGCGCTTCACTCTACAACCGTGTTCCTTGTTCTCCCACTGGACTTGTGAGCTCCCTGGTGGCAGGGGCTCCGTCTTAATCATCTTTCTGTCACTGGCACCATCCAGTACCTGGCACGTGACTGCTACTGAATCATAGTTTTTGAATTAATTCATTCAACTGCATGATTTGTTAGTCAGGGCTTTCCAGAGAAACAGAACCAACAAGATAGAAAGAGAAAGAGGAGAGATGGAGGGGGGAAAGAAGGGAGGGAGGGAACAAGAGAGGGAGAGAGAAAGAAATAGAAAGAGAGAGAGAGAAAGCGAGAGAGAGCGCCATTTTAAGGAATTGGCTCATGTGATAATAGAGGTTTGGCAAGTCCAAAATCTGGTGAGAGAGACTGGCAGGTCGGAAACTCAGGAAAGAGTTGCTAATTGTATCCAGAGGCGGTGTGCGGGTGAACCAGAAACTGCTCATGTTGCAGTTGAAGTGTGAAGGCAGTTTTCTGCAAGAATTCTCTTTTGTTCTGAGGAAGCTAAAATTTTGTTCTGTTCAGGCCTTCAGCTGATTGGATGGGGCCCATCCTCATTATAGAGAGCAACCTGCTTTACTCAAAGTCCACTGATTTAAATGTAAATCTCATCCAAAAACAACCTCAGAGAAACATCCAGATATGTTTGACAGACTGTCTGGGTGTTGTGGCCCCGTCAAATGGACTCATAAAATTAATCATCATACATGATTTAACTCTAGCTTAATAGATAATGACTGATTACTTTCTAGGCAACTCTGAAAATATTGCTTCCATCGAAGACATATTTATCTATCTATAATATATTTTGTTTTAGATGAATATTTTAGCAGAAATGACATAAGAGTGACAGATTTTGATGTCAGGGGAATAATAGATTTCTCCTCTGTTTCAATTTTAATTCCAGACATGACCTGTTATATATAATCAGAATTTACGCTAGGGGTAAGGAATTATTTTCTTTTGGATGCATACTCAGAGAGGAAAAATTCAGTATGGTTGTATAGTAAAGAAACAACTTAATTTGACATTTTTATTTAATTTTTGAACACATAATACATTTACATAGTTTGGTAATAAAATATTATAAAGAATTCAGTGTAAACTCACACCCATTTCTCTCTATTTAGTTAGCCTTCCAAATTATTTTGAAGGTATATTTCTATAGAGTTTCTTTTTGCAATTATAAGGAAATTCAAATATTAGTCTGTTTTTATTTTTCACCTTTAAAAATTTATTTTTTTAATTTAAATAAAGAATTGTACATTATGATTAGATTATGTGAACTTTATTCATGAAGTACAATAAATTAACATTAAAATTTAATTTAAAATTTTAATTGCCTAAAAAGTTCAATAATAGGGTAGGAAGAAAGCAGAAGAAAACGTATTGGAAGAAGATAATAATTCAAGAGAAACACGTGGGATAGAAAGTGAAAGACACAGAGAAAATGCTAGAGGCTGTGTCCATAATTGTCACAGAGCAAAACAAACCAGAGGAGCTACAATGTGAGACAAATAAAGCCCTTGTGTCCCTTTGTGAAACTTCTGAGTCTTCTAAGATACTATCATAAAGTAACTTTAAGCAGGACTGTTTAATTTTTTCAACATTAGGTATAAATGGTGCTATCCTTTTTTGGTGCCACTCATGCAGGATCTTATGGGGGAAGAAGATTCTACATATTTTTAATCCCTAGGCTGGGGCATAAGAAGGTAAATACTATCTCATTAAACCATGGAAAATAATGAGGTAGACAATTCTGTCACTAGAAGAATTCAAGCCCAGCCTGGAGACCACATCTTAGAAGATCTATAGAAGGGATTTCAGGATTAGAAGGGAGAATGCAGACTGGATTCCATCAAAAAAATTGTATTCATCTATTTTGGCTCCTGTTATAAAATATAACATTTAAAATTTAAATATGAAAGGCAAATACAATGTCATCCTCAAAAGGTCTGTAAGTAAGAAGTAACCAGTAAGTCTATTGTTTGGGACATTATTATCACACAAACTGTTATTTTGTTAATTTTATGACTCAATGACATCTATCTTTAGCCTTAATATATATTAAAAGATTGGAAAGGAAAAAGGATTGCATCTTCCAGTTTGATAGGGAAGGCCTGAAAATCACTGCGCCAGTCCTTGAGGGTAAAGGTCATGCTCCTAGACAAAGCAGGCATGTCCCCCATGATGGCACCAGATGTAAAATGTGGGGCTGTTATGCTTTGGGGTGGGAACTTTATTTTAAGAGAGTCCGTATGAAATATAGACAACATAAATCCAAGGTTTCGGTTTTGACTACTATTACTCTCAAAGCTCATTACTATTGGAATTTGTTCAGAAAACTTGAATTTTTGACATGAAAATATGGTTTTTCATGTGTATAAATGCCATTTTGTTAAAGTTCTCAGTAAAAAAGCATTGAATATATTTCAATTGGGGACTATTAAATATTTGTTAACGTATTTTTGAGTAGGACATATATGAGTAGAAAGAAAAATGACACACATTTAGTGGTAAAAAGACATGAAGGTTATTCTATTTGTGTTTATGTTACGAGATTTTAAACAATGAGTGCCCCCTGATTGAACACGTACAGAATTAACTCATCATTACTTATTGAGAAAGGTAACATTCTTGAATAACCAGTAATTATTACAAAAATTACCTAAATTATATAAACATTAAAGAAATCTAGAGTATGGATTAACGTCTCATCCAGTAAGAATTTATCCTCTAGATTTGTTACTTGAGAAATAAAATGTTTTCTGTAATTTATGCCTGTAAAAAGACAGTACAGTACATTTGCCTAAGCGGGCCACCAGGAAAATAAATAAATGTTACATAGCTGTATAGCGCAATCATTATGAAAAAATACTTCTCAAGCGACTATATGGAGAGGTAGTTTTTAACTATACAGGATAGACACACTCAGCTCTGGGACCAAAGTTTTAGGTCTGAGGGAGGAAAGGAAGGAAGAAGCAACTGCAGGATTTCATGGCATATTAGCTGTGTGACTCGGAGACAGTGAGACAGAGCGCAGTCCTGGAGTAACTCAAGGTTTCTTGCCTGGGAGGCAGATGACGAAGCAATGTTTCTCCCTTGAGACTGGGGGAGGAAGCTGGTTAAGAAAAGGTGTTCAGCCCGCCTGGTGTAGCTCAGTGGATTGAGCGCGGGCTGGGAACCAGATGGTCCCGGTTCGATTCCCAGTCGGGGCACATGCCTGGGTTGCGGGCCAGGTCCCCAATGATGGCCACGTGAGAGGCAACCATACATTGTTCTTTCTCCCTCCCTTCTCCTCTCTCTGAAAATAAATAAAATAAAATCTTAAAAAAAAAAAAAGAAAAGGTGTTCATCTCTGTCTGTGCCAAGTCCACGTTAGATGGGAAACAGAGCATTCTCTAGGTTTGCGTGTTGGGCGAGTAGTGGCTCAGAGCATAATCTTTGGAATCAGGCTGACCTGGGTTTGCATCCTTCTCTGCCACCTATTAACTGTGTCTTTGGACTCATCATTTGTGCCTTGCATTTCTTAGCTGAAAGATGGAGAGGCAATTATAAAGATACTAGTGCTTACTTTACAGGGCTTTTGTAAGAATAAATGAGAAAATGTATGTTAATCATCTAAGCAGTGCCTGACCTGAGGCACATGGTAGGTCCTCAGGAAATGGCAGAGTAATTATTGACACATGATACACATACAGAAAAAACCAGACAATCAATAATGCTGGCCGAAGCTGATGGGGACGTGGAAGTGCTAGGGCCCGGGGTTGGGGCTTCTAGGTCAGATAGAAATAAGCTTTTATTTCAAATAAAAACTCCGGAAGAGGCAGGGCAGCAAAGACGTCCAGATTCTGGAGCCTTGTTGCCTGAGTTCAAGTCACTGATCTATCACTTAACGCATGTGTGGCTGAGATAAGTTACTTCGCCTCTCTGTAGCGTAGTTTCTACCTATTTTGTTGAATTGTTGTGAAAATTAAAGATACCTATCTCCCGAGTTTTTGTGTATTTAGAACATTATCTGACAGTAAATGTTATAGAAGTGTTAGTTGTTATTGGTTTATTATTTTTATTGGAGTACGTGACATTTCTGCCTCTCATGAAGTTGCAGAGCATGAGTTTAGTCTGTGGAGGTGAATTAAACACGCCAAGTCCTCCTAGAGTCGCCATCACTGGGTGAATTATGGTGGATTATCGTCATTCTCTAAGACAGCTCAGGCCAGCATTTTAGGCCTCCTCACGGGTGGACAAGTGGGAATGCTGGAGACAGATAACTGATATCTTAGAACTGGAAGGGATGTTCATGACCATTCAATCCATTGGCGTTCATGTTGTTTTGTGGCACTGAGTCAAAGAATCCTAATTAGACAGGTAAGTTACCATTCTAAGGTTTACTCCTAAGTAAAACAGAGGCGGGGCCATGACTTCCACCTGCTCAACATCCCCCTCCCTGCCAAACAGAAGGGTAGTGCGTGGAGAGAAGCAGCTCTAGTTACAGAGCGCCAGTGGTAACAACTAAAATTAATGTGCTTCCTACTTCCCAGGTACTATGCAAATTAAACGTTATGAGTATTATCTCAGCTAACAAATCCTCATGAGATATTCTTTTCATCTTAAATATAAATATGATGAAACTGAGAAAGAGTAAATAAAAATCCAAACTAATTCCAGGAGTAGTCAGGTTTGGATTTGCAGCCAATTCTGGGTGATTCTGGAATGCATCCATTTGAAAACAGCCAAGTGAAACGACCTTTTTTTCAAAGTGAAAAAACAAAGCCCAGATTAAGTGGCTTATCAAAAGTTCTTTCTGGCAGAACCCAAAGCACAATGACTTCCTCGTCAATCGTCACCTCGCAAGACTCCCCAGAGCTTACCGCCACCAGGGAACTGGCCTGACTCCGCCCCTGCTCCGCCTCCTTCATGGAACCGAGTCCCCACAGCAACTTACTTGCCGTATATTCTATATTATGTCCCCAGGCATTTGTGTGTTCTCTAATTTTTCCAGTAAGTGTAAAGACTATAGATTATATTTGGGCCTAAATTTTACAAAATGGATGACCTTCAGCGCAGAAAAGTTCATGATGGACCCTGTTTCTGGGACCCTAGGTTTTACACCCCAGTTTACAAACATGGTATATTTTTCCAACTAGAAAGTAAGGCACAGATATAGAGATGCTTCTTATTCAGTGTGACAGAAGCAGGAGGTAGTAAGAAATGCCATTTAGGAATGCCAATTACATGTTTCGTATACCCGAGAAAATTACGGTGAGGAGGATGAGGAGAGGAGGCGTAGTGTATGTTAAGACAAACCAAACCACTCACAGTCAACAAAACATGGCTATATTGGCATGCGGAAAGACAAATAGATCGGTGGAACAGAATAGAGACAAAGTCTAATTAAGTATGTGACAGTGGTAATATTTTAATTTAACAACTAAAGCACAGTGCTGATAAAATGGTTATCCATCAAGAAGAAAAGGAAGTTATACCTCTTCTTCACATCATATAGAAAAAAAAAAAACCCACATTAAAAAAACGAAGTATTTAAGAATAAAAGAATACAAATTTTAGAAGAAAATATAAAATGATGTTAGATAAGTTCAGGTAGGGAAGAGATCTTTTTAAGTCAGAAAATATACCAGAGAAAGCTATAAAAGAAAAGATAAACATATATAAGATTATATTTACTTATAAAACAAAAAAATATGATAGCAGGTTAACATCCATAATATCTAAAAGCTTGTGCTCACTTGTGAAATAAATGTAACATGTAAATAGAAAAATGGGCAAAGGGCACATATAGGCAATTTGCAGAAGAAAACATTTTAGCCCTAGCTCACCAGTTGGTTAGAGTGTCTCCCTGAGTTGCCAAAGTTGCTGGTTGGATCCCCAGTCAGGGCACATGCAAGAATCAACCAATGAATGCTTGAGTAAGTGGAACAACAAATTGATGTTTGTCTCTCTCTCTCTCTCTCTTGCTCTCTCTCTGTCTCTCTCAAATCAATAATGAAAAAAATCTAAATGGTCAATACATCTGTGAAAAAACAATTGATTTTCCTAGTAATCAGAAAAATGCTACTTGTGCCAGTGTAAAAAAAATTTTTTTTTTCACTCAACTGTTTGCTAAGCATTAAAAAAGAGCACTAAAACCCAGTGCTGGCTGGAGAGGGGAGGAAAGGTATGTTTTCAGTTATTGCTGGTGGAACTGGGAAACACTGTGGTCTTTCTGAAAAACTATCCAGCAATATCTGTTTCCATTTAAATGCATGTAATTGGCTTAAGAATTCTACTTCCAGGAAGCTACCCTATAGATATTTCAGCTTTGGGGAACATGTGAACAGGACTTTCTGACAGCACTGTTCCTGGTAGCCGCGCTTGCATTGGAAGCAACCTCAGTGACTGTTAGCAGAGAAGTGATTACGTAGGTCGAGGATCATGTAACCGTGGGATATGCCGTATCTATAAAAAAGAATGAGTTAGCATTGTATCTATTCACTGGGGGAAATGTTCATAATGCATTGTTAAGTGAGAAAACAAATAGCAAGGAAACGCACATGGTATGAACCCATTTTTTTAAAAAAATTACTAAAAGAACAATTTTTATGTATGCTTATAAATGTTTGTATATGCTCATATGACCATAAATCAAGATGAGTTTAACCCTGAAAACCAGGAGGGAGTGATGCTAGGGAGAAGAGGGTGGGTGAGAGGACATGCAAATCAAGCAAAATCCAAACTAGTAGATAAATAACAAGTAGATGCTCAGCAATTCCTCAGCTACACCTACTGGAGGGACCAGGTGGCAGAAACAGTTTACCTACAGGAGACGACCTTCTGAAAGATGCCTGCTGATGGTACCTGGTGGTTGGAATCTTTCTTTTATCTATCTACACAGGATTTCTGGACATTGCTATTTGGAATCCCACCAAGACTTGAAATTCCTGGGCTCTTTATTTTGTTTCTCTCAGTACTCAGCACAGCGCTGTGCACAGGTGGATCTCAGAAAACAGGACCCTGTCCTTGCAGAGGACAAGCACACAAAGCAAGGGAGCTGAATGCAGATGAGTGGTGATCCCCAAGGGGCCCCGGCCTACCCTGCCTGGGGCTCAGCTCACAGAACAGAGTGCTGGGCTTTCTGCCTGGCCGCACCAGAAAGGGGCAGAGGAAAGGCCATTCCTGAACACCCTCTCAATAGCTGTATTGAGTCTTTGGACAAAAAGTGAATTTGGAGCTGGCAGATGCTGTGTCCAGTGGCCTGAACAGAATGAGAGGGGTGACCGGGTAGCATTTATTCAGACTGTGCTTTTGCCACAGGATGCAAGAGCTTTGGATTCGTTTCCAGGACAAGGAACCCCTGAGTCCTGGCATGCCTTTTACGTGCGCCGTGGGACTCAGCCCCAGGCCGGAGATGGAGGGCTGACAAAAATGACTACTGGGTGAAGCAAAACCACCTTTGTGAAGACAAGAACTGTGTGGAGATTCTCTGCCATGACAACAAGGTTGGAGCCCAAACCTCTTCCTTCTGTAGGATCATCCCTGCACACCCGCCTCATCTCGGCCTCTCCCTCCTCTACTCCCACCTTTCTGTCGTGGTCTGAGCCCATTTGCTTGGATTCTTTTCCTTGCAGATTTCTGTCTAGCCATCAAACAATATTGCTTGAAGAGGAGGGAAGAAAGAATGCTATTAAAAAAGAGAAATAAAACAGTGGGGAGAGCATGACATGGTAGACATGATAACTTCTTTAAAGAGTTACTATGCTGAAGAGACTAAGGGTCAGTGAATCCCCTTTCTTGCTGGACATGGGTATATATCTCACACACACACACGCGCGTGCGCACGCACACACGTATTATTATTGCCAGTATTCCAAGAGAAAGTGAGTTCTCATTTCACAATTGTCTAGTAGTATGGCACAAGGCAGATGATGGATTACAAGTTCTTAACTCTGTTGCATAGTTTGCTAGAGATACAATTAACTTTGGTAAGATCTTTGGAAAATTCTCAGTTCTAACCATCTGTGGTTACATTTAAATTGCTTGCTCGAATCTCTGAACCATCAGCCCTCTGAGGCGGCTCAGCAGAAGCCACGTGTGCTGGCTGGGCCATGCTCCCTCCGAGGGCTCCAGAGGAGAGCACCTCCTTGCATTTTTAGGTTTCTGGTGCCTTCAGGCATTCCGTGGTTTGTGGCATCATAACTCCAGTCTCTGTCTGCTTTCTCCTCTTTTCATCTGTCTTCTCTTCTGTCTTTTGTAAGACACGTGTTATTGGATTTGGATCCCACCTGGTTAATGCAGGATGATCCAGTCTTGAGATCTTTAACTTGATGACATCTGCAAAGACCCTTTTTTCCTCAGTCAGATCACATTCACAAATTCTGGGGGTTAGGGTGTGGAAATACCTTTGGGGGGCACCATTAAGCTTGTTACAATGTCCAAAAACAGGATAGGGCATTTTCCTCGTCACTGCCCTTAGAATTACAAATTCTTTACCGTGGTTTGTAAGATCATACCCAGCTTGGCCTTCTTCACAGCTTTCTGCTGTCGCTGGCTACACAGGTCTTCCTTTACTTTCTCAGGCTGACCAAGTGCTTTCCTTCCTCAGGCTCTTGCCCACACTGTAAGCTCTTCCTTAGAATTCCCTCTCCCTACTCAAAACTGGGCTGGCTCAATTTCATCTTTATCACTTGGCTTAAACGCCATCCCCTATAAGCACATGTAAAGTAGGTCTTAACATTATTCTCTGTAGTAATGGCTTCTTGATTATTTCTTTGTCACTATTTATAATGATTTATTTATTAGTTTTTTGTTTGATTCTAGACTAGGAGTTCTATAAGCTCTAACATGGACTTTGTCCATCTTAATCACTGTTTTAGCCTCCAAATCTAGCACAGAGTAAACAAATATGTGCTGAATGAATGAACGATGCTCTTTGTTTGGGAGATGCTCAGATGGTACCCAGGACAGTGGTGGCACTTCCTGCACAGTGAACTGTGTCAAAGGCTTGGATCTGAAGTTGTAAAGCCATTTCTTATTACGTAAACCAGTAACGGTTAGAAAGATATTCAGAGATTTCTGCCTGTGTAATGGATTAGAATCAGGTTGCAAGAAACTTCTCAGTCAACAAAAGTAAGACAGTGATGAGACTGTTTTAAAGGGAAAAACTCTTAAATATTTCCCCATTTCCCCTTGTCATCTTTCACAGGAAATCAGAGATTTGCAGCTTCTCTCTCCAAAGAGGTACCGAGAAGGTGCTGCATTAACCCGGTCCCTAGAGAAAACACAAGTGAAAGGGTATGAAATGTGTTGTTTCCTTTTGCCTTAGGTTTTTGCGCATCACCGCAAAGCTGAGGACAATAGGCGCTGAGTGTAATGGAAGGCAGTTCCAGCTGCCTGCTGCTTCTGAAGTCAATACTCTCGAAGCAGGTGCTGATGTAAAAAGGCAAGTGGTTTGTTTGCAGATGCCAGTGCCGGTCATCTGGAAGACAGGAGACTCGCATCTCAAAGCTCATCTCCACATCTCAGTGGAGGCAGAGGTTTTTATAGGGAAGGAAAGGGAAACAGGACACAGAGATCAAGGGAGAGGGTTGAAAAGTTCTCTACATGCAGATCCGCACAATCCATTCGGATGAGGCGAGTGACGGTCTGGTGCACATCATCCCGATTTGGGGATCCTGGTTTCACAGCATCCTCAGTTGAAGGTCAGCAAATCTCCCGGGGCTCGGATGTCTGAAGGTCGGAGTCTGTATCTTCTGAAGCTAGTTCTAAGGATTCTTATACTAACATGCTGTTCATCTACAAGGTACATATCAGTCGGACTCAGCTCTTACAGAAACAGTGTCAAAAGAAGGATGGGGTGGGTTGCAATTCCCCAGGCACTGTTACAGGAGTGCCTCCGCATCACTGAACAGCCGCCAAGGGACTCCCAGGACCCTCTCCCACTGGCTAAGAGTCTCCAGGCTCATCCTTTGACCCCCCACCCCTTCACACGTAACCTATTTAAGCAAAGTCCTGGGATTCACTGAAGAGGGGAATTAGGGGTGATGAGGTGTCAGCCTAGTGGGAGTCCTGGGGCCTAGAGAGCATGGCTCCAGGTGGCTGCCTCATGGGGGTTGGGTTGCCTGCTGAAGTGTGATGCTGTCGAGGTGAGAAAGGGGGTCCTTGGAGGAGTGTGTTTGAAAGCTGTAGTTAGGGAAGAAAATAAAAGCCTTTTCCTGTTTGTTTCCTATGGATTTTAGTCTATTCAATAAGCCAATTATCCATATGAGCAATAAGTTTAAATTTTTTTTTAGTTTGTATATACAGTAATGATTAACCTTTGCTGAGCAATGACTTCAGGCCCTAAATATTTTATATACTGTGTGTATGCATGCTGTGTATACATGTGCCTTGTAGTACACATATAAGTTCTCATAAATTCTTATGACACCTTAATGAAGTAGGTACTGCTCTTATCATCTCGTTGTAAATGAGTTAACAAAGACATAATAGGTAAAATAATAGATAAAATTTCAGGCAGCTCATTGCAACTTATTGGGCTTTAGTTTCCTTAACTGTAAAATGAGGCAGGTGGATCCCATGGTTTCCCAGAGCCTTCTCAATTCTCAATTTCGTGAATCTATGATTCTGTGAGATAGTGGGAAAGGTTTGTGTAAGGAAGGAGCAGAGCCAGGGAATGAGAAAAATATGTAAAGCAAAGAGAACCTAAAAGAAAGAAAATCAAGCATTGACTTTCTTGATCTTTTACCATTCCTTCATATAGAAACAACCTCCAAAGAAAAATCAGATTTGTGCCTATTGGATAACATGTAGTAGTAGATGGTAGAGCAAAAGGAACTTGCACTTAAAATAATCTTGCAATTAAATACAAGATCCATGATATCCAGGAGCTTGTGTGCTTGTTGCAACTTCAAGGAGACCCAGCATGAGTGGAAAATTGCCTGATAAATATGCCACATTGCTCTGCACAGGTTCAAACACGTCCCTAATCATGTCAGCATTTTGATGCTTCCTGGGGTCCTTCTCTTTCTCATTAGCATTTTCAGAAGGCTACATGACTCAAATCTGTTAGTCAGACCCACCGAACCCCCACCAAGTTGTGAGGGGCTGGAGAGAGAGAAGACAGGGCAATGAACTTGGAGGAGACTCCTAGCCCAGACCCACGTTCTTCTGCGAACTGGAAAAGTCCATGTCTGTCGTGGTGAGAAAAATGGGTTATGACCCCTTCAGACATTGTCTCTGGAGAGGTCGAGTTCACAGCCTGCAGAGTAGGGGGCACTCATTGTGAAGGACCCTTGCTGCTGCCTCCATCTCTGTCCTTGAAGAGATGTTTTTTGCTTCTCTAGACACTTGCAGGCACCCTGGTGAGTTGACCCCAGGGACTTACATCTCATTTTGAGACCAGCTCCCTGGCTGTCACATTCACTTCAACTTAACCTTCTCCTTTCATGAGAATGACCTAGATATGACCCTCCAAAGGAGACAGTGTGTCTCTGGTGTTTGGCACAACAAATAGCTATAGTTTATTCTCAAGAACAGCAAGGGGAGG
>PVJI01025575.1:0-20255 GCA_004026765.1 Micronycteris hirsuta | reverse complement strand
TGAGACCCTCCTCATTTTTTTGAATTCTTGTTTCTTCCTTCTGATCCACCCCATTGGTTTGAGATCCAACCTCCTTTTTTTTCCTGTTGGTTCCCTGTAAATCTTCCTCCATTATCCTTATCGTATTCTTCATCTGTTCAACTATTTGCGTCCACCTATCTTCCAGTTTTGTTAACAATTTGATTACAAGCATTTTAAACTGCGCATCTGATAGGTTGACTATGTCATCATCCGTTAGTTGTAATTTGTTCTGATCTTTCATTTTGGCCATTTTCATTCTTTTTATCTCGGTGCACTTGTCGGCTGGCAGGTGCCTACAACCTGGGTCGCTTTTTGGATTACTTGCCTCTGGGGGCAGGGCCTGGGAGGAAGCAATGGCGACCTCCGATCACCATGGGCTCCCGTCACTCCTCCGCTCCCCAGTTCCCCACCGCCTTTTCTGCCAGACTGGGTTCTGCTGGCTCAGCCCTGGCTTCTCTCCAGCAGTGTTGCCGGCTTGTGGGATTCACCTGTTGTTTGGGGCCACATCCTGTTCAGGCACTGGTGGCCTGAGTCCCTCCGTGAGAGCTGCCTCTCACTCTGTTCCTCCGCCTGGTACTGCCCCGCTTACCGGCCTGGATGTTCATCTTCTCCTACTTCCTGGGTGTCGGACTTCCCTTCAGTTCAATTCTGTCCGTTCTGGTTGTTTAATTTTTCGCTACTGCGTTCGTTGTTTAGACGCTGTGGATGTGTGGGCAGTGAGTGCGTCCACCTACGCCGCCATCTTGGCGGAAGTCCTCTTTATACATTTTGGATATTAGCCCCTTGCAGGATGAATCATTGTCAAATATCTTCTTCAACTTAGTAGACTGTCTTTTCATTTTCTTGATGGTTTCCTTTGTTGTGCAAAACTTTTTAGTTTGATGTAGTCCCATTTGTTTATTTATTTTTTTGTTTCCCTTGCTTGAGGAAATATATCAGAAAAAAATATTTTTAAGAGAAATGTCACAGATTTTAGTGCCCAAGTTTTCTTCTAGGAGTTTTATGATTTTGAGTCTTACATTTAAGTTGTTAATCCATTTTGATTTTATTCTTGTATATGGTATAAAAAAGTGGTCTAATTTAATTTTTTTTGCACATATCTGTCCCATTTTTCCCAACACCATTTAACGAATGTCTTTACTCCATTGTATGTCTTTACCTTCTTTATCATATATTAAATGACCATATAGGCGTGTGTTTATTTTGGGACTCTATTTTGTTACATTGACTTATATGTCTGTTTTTATGTCTGTACCATGCTGTTTTGATTACTATGGCCTGGTAGAATCGTTTAATATTAGGTAGCAAGAGACATCCAACTTTGTTCATCTTTTAAAAATTGCTATGGCTCTTTGGGGTCTTATATAGTTCCATATACATTTTTGCATTATTTGTTGTAGTTTTGTGAAAAATGCCATTGATATTTTGATTGGACTTGTGTTGAATCTATAGATCGTTTTAGGTAGTATGAACATTTTAACAATATTAATTCTTCTTATCCATGAACATGGTATATACTTCCATTTATTTATATTTTTCTTCAATTTCTTTCTAAAATGTCTTGCAATTTTCCAAATACAGGTCTTTTAACCCCTTGGTTAAATTTATTCATGGTATATTATTTCCTGCTGGAATGGTAAATGGGATTGTTTTCTTAGTTTCTCTTTCTGATAGTTCATTATTGTTATATAAAAATGCAACAAATTTCTGAATTTATTTTGTATCCTGCTACTTAACTGAGTTCGTTTATCAGTTGTAGTAGTTTTTGAGGAGGGTCAATACTTAGGGTTCTTTCTATATATTATCATGTCATCTGCAAATAATGACAGTTTTACTGCAATTTGGATGAATTTTATTTCTTTTTCTCTGATTGCTGTGGATAGAACTTTCAGTACTATGTTGAATAAAAGTGACGAAAGTGGACATCCCCATCTTTTTCCTGTTATTAAGAGAAATGCTTTCAGAATTCCAGGTTGAGAATGATGTCAGCTGTTGGTTTGTCATATATGGGTTTGTCAGCTGTAGTATTTGTCATACTATGTTATGTTCTTTCTAGTCCCACTTTGCTGAGAGTTTTTATCACAAATAGTGCTGGATTTTCTCAAATGTGCTTTTTGCATCTATTGATGTGATGACCTGATCTTTATGCTTCATTTTGTTTACATGGTGTATCACGTTAATTGATTTGCAGATATTGAACCATCCTACATTCCAGGAATAAATCCCACTTGATCACGGTATTTGATCTTCTTAGAGTTTTGCTGGATTAGGTTTGCTAATATTTTGTCGAAGAATTTTTCATCTATGTGCATCAGGGATATTGGCCTATAATTTTCTTTCTTTGTAGTGTCTGTATCTGGTTTTGGTATCAGGATAATTCTGGACTTGGAAAATGAGCTTGGGAGTCTTCCTTCCTCTTGAATTTTTTGGAATAATTTGAGAGGGATAGGTGTTAGTTCAACTTTGAATATTTGGTAAAATTCACCCGTGGAACCATCCAATCCAGGACATTTTCTTGATGGGAGCTTTTTGATTACTGTTTCAATTTTGTTGTAGTTTTTCTGTTCAGATTTTCTGCTTCTTCTTGATCCAGTTTTGGAAGACTTTATGTCTCTAGAAATTTCTCCATTTCTTCCAGATTGTTTACTTTGTTGGCAGTTGTTATTTCTCCTCTTTTATTTTTTATTTTATTTACTTGGGTCCTCTCTCTCTTTTTCTTGATGAGTCTGGTTAAAGGTTTATCAATCTTGCTTATCTTTTCAAAGAACCAGCAGTTGGTTCCATTGATCTTTTGTATTGTTTCTTTCGACTCTATTTCTCACTTTGGGCTTTTTTTTTTTTCTAGTTACTTTAGGAATAAGGTTACATTGTTTATTTGAGATATTTCTTGTTTCTTGAAGTGGCCTGTATTGCTATGAATTTTCTTCTCAGGACTGCTTTCCCATACATTTTGTGTTATTTTTTTTTATTTGTTTTAAGGTATCTTTTGATTTCTCTCTTGATCTTATTGTTAACTCATTTATTGTTTAATAACATCTTATTTAGCCTCCATGTATTTGTGTGTTTTTCAGTTTTTTTCTTGTAGTTGATTTCTAGTTTCATACCATTAAGGTTGAAGAAGATACTTCATACGATTTCAGTCTTCTTTAATTTATTGAGACTTGTTTTGTTTCCTAAATTGTGGTCCATCCTGGAAAATGTTTATGTGCATTTGAAAAGAATATATATTCTGCTACTTTGGAGTAAAATGTTCTGAAAATATCAATTTAATCCATCTTGTTTAGTTTTTATTTAAGGCCACTGATTTCTTGTTCATTTTCTATCTGAAATATCTATCCATTGATGCCATCACTGGAAATATAGTGTGAATGCCCATAAGATTTTGTTTGTTGGCCCTTTAAGAGGGTACCTGGGTTTCCAGCATTCTCCCATCTCACCTAGGCAGGTGGAATCCCTATTGATTTTCACAGCCTGATGTTATGTGGGCTCTTCTTCCCTGCACTGGTGCCCAAGGCTGGAGAATCTGGGGTGGGATTGAGATCCTCGTTCTTCTGGGGGGACCTCGGTAGCTTAGAGATTCCTCTGGTTTCTTCTGTATGTCCTTATCTATAAGACTTCTAATCACCTAGTCTTCAAATGGCTATTCTATAATTTAGTTGTAATTTTGCTATAGTCCTGGGAAGAGGTAAATGTAACTTCCACCTACTCTGCCACTATCTTGGATCTCCCAAGAACTCATTTAATCTTAATCACTTCCTTTGGAGCCCCATCTCTAAATAGTCAAGAGTTAGAGCTTCAATATATGAATTTGAAAGGAACCAATTCATCCATAGCAAAAGGAGAAGGGGAATTTTGTTATGGAATATAAAAATATCTAGAACCTATATGGATCTTTTATACACAATATTCTATCTATAATCAAAAGTTACTAGACATACAATGAGGCAAGTTCACATGACCAATAATCAAGAGGAAAAAACAATAAAATAGTGGATGATTCACATAATCAAGTTAGCAGACAAAAACTTCAAAACAAGTATAACGGAGGACTTCTGGATAGCTGAGGACAGTGACAGCTGCCTAACTACTTGACTCTCAGTGTTTCTTCCTCAGATGACTCAAAACAACAAGATGGAATGTGTAAATTTTAAAAAACCATGCCATCAGCATAACTTGAAGGCAGAGAATGCTCAAATTTTAAAATGACTGACTAAAAAGAAAAAAATCACCACATCCCAGTGCTTGATCTCTCATACTAAGGCTTGACCCCTGAGTACATGAGGTTTTGTGATGGGCAAAGGCAGACTCTGAACAACTCTAGGAAGACAAAAAAAGGAAATGAGCAAAGGGGCTTAAGTTTTATCAAAACCACCACCAAAGAGACTAACCTCACCCTCCATATGAAAACACGATGACAGTATCCAGGCAGTACATAACTTGGACTACAGGGCCAAGGGCTATTTAAAAGGTGTAATTCAAAACATATTGTTCAATAATCCCATGTCAATATGGTCAGTTAATATTTGACAAAGAGGGAAGGACCATAAAATGGAGTAAAAATTGCCTCTTCAATAAATGGCATTGGGATATCTGGACAAGTACATGCAAAAAAATGAAACTAGACCTCCAACTTACACCATATACAAAAAATAACTCAAGACAGATAAAAGACAAATATAAGTCATGACATCATAAAAGTCCTAGAGGAGAACATAGGTAGGAAAATTTCAGATAACCCATGCAGAAATATTTCACCAATACATCCTCTAGGGCAAGGAATATATAGGAAAGACTAAATAAATGGGACTACATCAAATTAAAAATCTTCTGCATAGCTAAACATCAACAAAATAGAGAGGGAACCAACCATATGGGAAAATATATTTGCCAATGATAACTCACACAAAGGTTTGACCTCCCAAATACACAAAGAAGTCACACGACTCCACACCAGAAAGACAAACAACCCAATTAAAAAAATGGGCAAAGGACCTGAACAGACACTTCTCCAAGGAGGACATACAGAAGTCCCAGAGACACATGAGAAAATGCTCAACATCACCAGCGATTAGAGAGATTCAAATTAAAACCACAATGAGATACCACTTCATACTAGTCAGAATGGCCATCATTAACAAATCAACAAACAACAAGTGCTGGTGAGGTTGTGGAGAAAAAGGAACCCTAGTGCACTGTTGGTGGGAATGCAGACTGGTGAAGCCACTGTGTGGAAAACAGTATGGAATTTCCTCAAAAAAGTAAAAATGGAACTGCCTTTTGATCCAGTGATCCCACTGCTGGACCATGCCCCAAGAATCCTGAGTCATCAATTCAAAAGAACCTAGGCACCCCAATGTTCATAGCATTATTTACAATAGCCAAGTGCTGGAAGCTACCTAAGTGCCCATCAGTAAATGAGTGCATGAAAAAACTGTAGTATATTTACACAATGGAATACTATGTAGCAGAGAGGAAGAAGGAGCTCCTACCCTTCACAACAGGATGGATGGAACTGGAGAGCATTATGCTAAGTGAAATAAGCCAGGCAGTGAAAGACAAATACCATATGATCTCACCTATAAGTGGAACCTAATCAATAAAACAAACAAATGAGCAAAATGTAACCAGAGACTCGGAAATAAAGAATAAACTGACAGTGACCAGAGGGAAGTGGGGAGGGGGATAACAGGGGAAAGAAGGAGAAGTAGCAAGCAAAGGAATATGAATGGAGAAGTCATGGGCACGGACAATGGGGGTGGACAGGTCAGGGTAAGCAATGGCGAAAAAGGCAGGACAACTGTAACTGACCAACAATAAATAAATAACATATTGTTTAAGGGGAGAAATAAAATGACAAAAAGGAAAGAAGAAGAGGAGCATCCTTTGTGATTGGGTGGTACAGGGAGAAAGTAGCAAAAGGTAGAAAATTTAGGGTCCTGCAAGATCAAAGAGAAACACAACATTGGAGGATTTAACTCTTCCTCCCACTATCAAAACAGATGATCAAATAACCCCCAAAGCATATGGACCTTGCTTTATTGCTAGATGTATCTATTAAGCTAGGACTCTTATTAATCACTATAATACCATAAAAATGAAAAGAAGTAATAATAAATTCATAAAGAGCCATTACAGAAAAATGAGGAAGGAGATTTTTACATATATCAACTGAGCAACACTACACCTCCTATGAGAAAAACCCTGAAGCGGGAAAACTCTATAAGTCAACACTTCAATCAGAATCATATATACTCATCCAAGCATTTGAAGATATAAAAAACCCATTGAATTAAAAATTCAAAAACTAAGAATAGAAAAGGATAAAAACTGGAAGAAATAATTGATTAAATTCAAGAAATATAAATTAAAAGACAAAAATATCTGAGAAAAAAGTAAATTATGAGGTGTCTAAGGGAAAAAGGACTCATAAACAATTTAATGGGCATAGAAGAAAAGCAGGAAAATAGATAAGGTAATAAAGTAAAACTAAAGAAAAAATAGAGAGAATGTAACGGAAATAGAAGAAAGGCATTGAAGGACAGTAAAAAAAAACTATGAACAAATTTTTAAAATATTGATGCAAAATAAATATTAGCAAACAGACTACAGTACCACATTAAAAATATAACAGGGGGAAGGGGGAAGGGTCATCAAGGAATATCTATAAAGGACACATGGACAAAGCCTAAGGGGGGTAGGACTGAGGGTGGGAGGTGGGGACTGCTGGGGAGGGAAGAGTGCGGGGGAATGGAGGTAACTGTATTTGAACAACAATTAAAAAGAGAAAGAGAGAGAAAAAAGAAAAAATATACGATGACCAAGTAAGATTTACTATAGGAATGCAAGTTTTTTTAATATTAAGTCATCCATTAATATCATATTTCAATTGTGCTAAAAAAAGTGATTATCTCCATCGATATTTTAAAAAGTATGAAAATTAAAAACTCAAACTCATTTACAATAAAGACAGTCAAAAAATATTAATTGAGTAATATTTTCCCAAAATGATCATATATATGCATACATATGTATATAGTGAGCTACCCTTTATGTAAGAAAGAAGGGTATGTGAAAAAATTCACATATATCTGCTAATTTGTGCACAAACAGTATAGTTGTAATGTTTAAAAAACTGGTTACCTATGGGAGGTGGTACGGAAAGGAGAAGAAACAATGGAGGAATGAAAACGGAATAGTAAGGATTAGAAGAAAGTAGCACTTTCCTGAGTATACCTTCAGGTATCGCTCCGACTCCTGGAACCCATGGACTGTCAGTAGGGCTGGCATAACATGAAACCAACAGCCAAGTTTACTTCAGATTTGGACACAGGAGGCCAGCAGAGATACCATACTCATTCCTTACTTTTGTGCTTTTCACATCAATTATATTTCTTCATTTATAAAACAGCTCGTAGTTCTTTGTCTAGATTTTTAAACCTTAAAGTAACGAATACCCCATTTAGAACAATTTTGAAAAGCAAAATCAATTTTAAGTACCAACTGAAACATTTTATTTCTAATCTGTCAATTGGGAGTTTATGACCATCGCCTTTGGCACCCACAGTGTACCCAGGCACTCCCCTCCAACCCCAGCTCTGGGTAATAAACCTAACTAACTCTCAGCAGGTTGACTTTGTACAGGGGTTAATTATCTACTTAACATGTTGCTCTCTGAGCACTAACTGCTCTTAATTATTATCTTCATTTTGTGATGAGATAATGGGAGGAGAACAAGGGGAAGACTGGGAACTCCTGTATCCTGTGGTTCATCTTTTGTGTGCGCACAGTAGAGTTACACAGGCCAATTACTGAGTTCAAGAGCCTTCTCTTTTCACCCTCCATGGCTTACGTTTGCCATATTTGCGATTACCATAAACCATTATGTCCCGATGAACCTGGTGTAATGCTATTTAAATTTGTATATTTTAATACAAGTTGCTAATGTTATTTATCCTGTTTTCTTGGTATAAGAAAAAGAATTAGAGCTGAATTTGAATTCCGACTCTTGCCTACTGACTTTAGTCAGATTTCTCTGAATCTTGGTTTTTCCATTTGTAAAGTTGGAACAATGATAACTGCCTAAAATAAAACATAACTTGCAGTGCCAGTTACTAGTAACACACAATCTTTGTTTTCTCCCATTTAAAAAAATTTAATTTTTCCTTTGTAGTCAGTAAGAACTCATCTTCTATCACTATTTTTTAAAATAACACAGAATTATATTTTCTAAGGTCATTTATTTATGTCAGGGTTTGCAATCACAAGCAACAGAACCTACTGTGATTTAAGCAAAAAATTATTTAAGTAAAGGATGTTGGGAAGATCACCAAATCTCCATGGAAACTTGAAAACCAAGCATGGAGGCCACATAACCTGGAAAAAATGTCCCAAACTAATGCTCTGTGAACAACATCAAGACTGCATTGCATTTTGCTGTGTCCTCCTTCCCTTCGTGACTTTTGTTGAGTACAGCAGGTTATGCTATTGCTAATATTACTTTGTTGCGGTGTCCATTTAAGCTTCCAGTATCTTTCCACATAATTTGCAGTCAGTTCTAAGTAATTACAAATTTAAATACAATTTTGAAACCAACCAACAATAATTGCTGCTTTCCTCAACTGCAGTGCTTCCCAAATTATTACGTCCAGAGGCTAATGTACAGTGTTTTTAATTCTAGCCTATTATGTCAATTACAAATCATTCTGTGGTGCCTGGTAGTGCCGATTTGTGAGTTGTGCTATCACCTTATTGAGCTTTTATTCTGTTAATGACCCTGCTGTCACAATCCTCACATCGTTCAATATAAATGAGCTGTGGCTCCATGCTTTTCTAGTGTATTTGTGTGTGTGTAATGTCTCTTTGTGTGTGTATGTAATGTCTCGGCCCTTACCTCCAGAAAAATAAAGACATTTGTCTAAATTTAGCTTCAAGTCCCATGATTGCTCCTATCACCAATCTGGGCCAGTTTCCTCTCGTTTTTGACAATATTCCTTGATATAGTTTAAATTTTTTCTTTCTTACTGAAATGGTTCTTGGTACCTCATTCTGCGCTTCCATTACTAGTCCCCTTCTTTCTTATGAGTCTGACTTGGGTTATGGGTGAAATGGGCATCAGATAGAGCATTTCCATTACTGTCTTAGAATATCCCTGGACTCTGCTTGTCCCCAGTTTTCATTATACCTGGCGAGAGACTTACATGCCAAGACGCCTCTCACACAATTGATAATGCTGTTTTGAATAAATTTAAAATACATCACCTCTATCTTTTCTCATCTTCCTCTTGACAGTGTTTCCAAAGCATATGAAAGAAAAAGGGGGAATAAACAGGAAAAAAGAAACTGAAAGTTGCTTGTATAATTTTTTAGGGTACATATTTCAAGTCCCAAATAAACAAAGGATGACTTAGATGCATATTTATGAACTTTAAATTGCTCCTGTTTGTTTTAAAAGTTTAAAAATTTGTTATATTTCAGTGCACAGTGTTAACATTCACAGTTGAATATAATAATTTAATAATATTGCAATGTAATATGATAATTACATATATTACTAATAATATGTAAACACACACATCTATATAAAATTTGTTTCTTACAACAAAGCTATGGTGTAAGGATATGTGAAATGGGAATTACCTGGTTTAAAGAAATTTGCTAATCTGAAAAGTTGTCCCTAATTTATATTTGATGTTTGTGCCTGAATTACCCCTACAGATTTTATTTTTTGAGATCCCCTAAAGAAAAATAATGTTAGGTGACCTACTAGAATGGCAGTTCTGCTTCTAGTAGCAGAAAATTAGGCTAGAATTCTCTAGAGATTTGCCAGCAAAATTAGCAGCAGAGGGTATAAAAGCAGCAACTAATTCTGCTAGAAAATGAACAGAAGGGAAAGCACTAATCTTATTAGCAGCCATGTCACCAGTCAAAACAGCAAAGATGTAGGAATGAAATTTTGAAGTCTAATTTCTCTTTAAGAATCCTTGTTTATCTTCTTATTTCAAGACCAATGGCAGGATAAGTAGGAAAGGAAATTTAATGGGGGTGAAAAAGCAGAGTTGCATGATTGTTCTGTCACATAATTTTGTAAGAATGGACATGGCTCAAGAGTGACTTTGAGCATGCACAGCACTGGTTGACCAGATGCCACAAGCATTTGTTATTGTGTTCAAATTCTACTGAAAGTTTTGCAAGAACAGTCCCTCTGTGCAGGGTTAGCCTAACTGGGTAGACCAATAGATTCCAACAGGAAGAACATTCACCAAACCTAGGCATTCATCAGAGAAAATGGTCTGACTTTGGCTTTCCCAGCCTACACAATCCAGAGGTTGTAAGGATGCACCATAGGCCATGGGATGTGTTCTGTTCATTGATCTCTATACATGGAGACTATATTATTGGGTGTATGGCCCAGCAGGTAGGGTGGGGTGGGCACTTCTTTTCTCCTTTAATTCAGTGTAAGGTTATGAGTCCATAAAAGCCTAAAGTCTGATGAGAAACCCATTTTTCCCAAAGGTAAGGGGCTCAAAAACTATCTATGAGAAAGATGATCCCACATTTTACCCTTATGGTAGAACTAATCCTAGACTATGGCTAAATGCTCAAATTTATTTGCTTACATTTTGCCCCTGAGAAGAACTGACCTGAATTTTATTCCTAGCTGTCACTGATCTCTATGAGAATTTGAAAATTCTCATAGTCCACTAACATTGTTAACACTTGGGTTTTGTGATTAATCAAATCAGACTCACAACTGGAATAGTTAAAACATGTAGACATAAATATTTACATGTAGTCTTGCAAGGACTTTTAAAAAATGGGACTTTTGAGTCACCAAATCCCATAGCATTGACTTAATTTCCAACTAGATACAGTCTCTGGTGTCTTGAAAACAGCAGCAATATGAAATTCAAAATATAATTTTTCACATTCACATTCACTGTTGATAAAAAATCTTATTTTTATTTAAAAAATTTTATTGAATTTATGGGGGTGATATTGGTTAATAAAATTATATAGGTTTCAGGTGTATAATTCTATAATCTATCATCTGTGTATTGTATTGTGTGCTCACCACCCAAAGTCAAGTTTCCTTGCATCACCATTGATCCTGCCTTTACCCTCTTCTACCTAACCCTACCTCCCTTTCTCTCTGGTCATCCCTATACTGTTGTCTGTGTTTATGAGTTTGTTTGTTTGTTTATTGGTTTTTGCTTAATCCCTTCACCTTTTTTCACTCAAAATATTCATTTTTTAAAACCCATATTATTCTTTTTTTTTTTTTCCTGAACACAATTAAGCAACCCAAAATACCAACATAGTAATTCAGGTTGAATGAGAAAACAGTCTCATATGATAACTTTCAAAGGAAATAGTGGAAAGGCCAGAAGTAGTCCTGGGGAGGTGAACAAATGGTGATACTAACATTTCACTCGGCATTAGAATGCTCAAACATGTTATTTCACTTGCCTCCTCTGTATTGTCTAGTTTATGCAGTGAGAATCATGGGCTAAATCCACAATTCTCCATAGGCTTCCTAGCCAGGGAAGTTTATCTCAGTTTGCTGAGTGGTGGAGACTGGGCTCCCTGTCGCTGGTATTGTCTTGCTGTTGGGCTGTAACTGCCCTACCTGACTCTTATTTTATTTGATTATTTTAATAGTACTTTGATTTTCCTTTTGGGAGCCACTCTTCTCTGACTCTCAGCCTATGAAATTTAGGTGGCTGGTGCCTGGCTAAACAGCATGTTCAAACACAATGATTCTTACCTCATCATACCTGGAGCTCATCCATCCTTGGACTTACTGATAATTTGATTTTATAAATCCCATTTATTAATAGTCAAAGAACTGTAGCTCTCTTATTTTTTAGAGAAAAGTCCTTTGCTTTCTACACAGGCAACTTCTGTTTTGTGTGGCCACAGTGCCACTAGGGTCATGGCATTTTTCAAAGGCAATGACAGTCTTATACTTTCCTATTGCTTTGATTTTCTGAGCTCCCCTCAGGATAAGACAGTATTGATTTTGAAGGTCAAAAGGCTAATGCTTGGAATGGAATACCAAGAATTATGCAGTTAGGACAGGGTAAGTAGTAAGTGAATAGAATATAGGAACAACTTTTGTTTTCCCTCACGTAAGGCCAGGGAGATTGTCCTAAGAGAAAGAAAAAAGCACACAGCCGTGTTGTGAAATAGAGAGCAATAGCTATTGTCACTTTGTACACCATAATCACTGAAGGAGAAAAAGAACATTGAGTGGCAGACAAATATTCTTCTAGAGTTTTTAACTCTTTCTTAAGGGAGGTAGTATAGTGTAATGGTTAAGGTCATACACTCTGGGATCAAATTGCCTAATTCCAAATCCCACCTTGGTTATTTAATAGCTGTGTGATCTCAGACAAGTTATTTAATTCCTCAGTTTCCTCATCTGTGAGTGGAGCTCAAAGCTATCACATAGGGTTTTTAAAAGGAATTAGTGCATACAAAATGCAACAGTGCCAGGCATACGGAGGCCATTTTTATTCTTGTCAGATAGCGCTGGGCTGTCTCGTTAGTGTTTGCCCTTCACGGTCACAAATTTCAGCATCGCAGCATTATTTCACAGCTCTTGTATCGATGTCTCCACCTCCACTTATCTCAGGACCTTTTCTCTACCACCATATTTCTGACAGTGATGTTTCCACTTTTCAGTCGAAACTCAAGACCTTCACAGCATCCTGAGCCTTCCTCCCAGTGTGATGGATCAAACAGAGGTAACGGTACCGGATATTAGCCAAGGCCAAAGGCCAGCAGACAGAGACATGTCTCATCACAACGGAGTTGGTGTGACTTTAGGAATGTCCCTGTGCTTCCCTTGTCAGTAAAAGGGGTAAAATTACTGCTGTTGAGTCCATGCAGAGATGATACTGGAGTCGGTTCCAAGCCCCTTACAGAGAGTCCTGGTCTGGGGCTGCAAATGTCGGTCTCAGTTAATGGGTCCCTAAACTGTGAGCTCTGTAAGGTGAGGTTCACTCCTCCCTGTCCCCCACTGAATCTTCAGTCCCCACTATATGGTTGACACTGAAATATATATTTTTGAATAAGTGGTTTAAAATATAAGCAGCTTTAACTCTAGGGATGGGAATTGCCTATTTGCCTCAAGGCTAGTCACACACAGGTATTCGGCCCAGTAAGCACTCTTCAGTGAACATGAAATTAGGCCACAGCAGTTTCTGGATCTCTAATATCACTAATCCCAAGTTACTAAATTGTCCCTCGTGAAAACTACATTGTATATGCTTATAACAATTCTTCCTTTTTAATTTTAGCCTGGCCAGTTTTCAATATCATGGATTAGTTCTGCATGAAGGCATATGCTTTTTATTTTTTCATAGACATTAATTTTTTTTAAAACTTAGAAAATAATTGAAATTTCTTGCGTAGGGTTCAGTAACAAACCATGAAATCTTTTAGGGGACAAGCAATCAATGCCCTTATAATAGTTTTCTTATGTAGTTACACTAAGAAAACCATATTGTCTTTATGTTTTACATTTTCTCTATTTTTAACTTGTTGGTATATTTAGAACAAACTTTGACAATGCTGACTATATGGTTATATTTGCAAAACAAGATTAATGTTTCATTAATCACTATATCATAAATGTATATTAGTATTTATTTATTTTCAGAGAGAGGAGAAGGGAGGGAGAAAGAACAATGTATGGTTGCCTCTCACATGGCCCTCACTGGGGACCTGGCCCACAACCCAGTCATGTGCCCCGACTGGGAATCGAACCAGGACCCTCTGGTTCCCAGCCTGCGCTCAATCCACTGAGCTACATCAGCCGGGCTAGGTGGAGAAAATCTTACAAACATTTATAATATTTGGTTTTTCAATAACTTGCTAGAATAAAGATCTTGAATAATTTGTTAGTTAAAACATTAGTGAAAACAGATTTAGTTTATTTATTAAGGAAATAATTCCTACAATCTCTGAGTGAAAAACCCGGTTTCCTGTCGTAAACACTGAGTTCAGTATCTAGCATGTGAATCTGAGAAGTAGGCTGCTTAATATTGGAATTAGAAACAATTGTAGAAAACAACGGTGCTAACAAACTGAGCATTCAGCTAGGCAATCATTTCTTTCACCATTAAGTTTTAATGGGAGATGTTTGTTAGTCCTGCCCAATTTCTATAACTCTTAGAAGTAAATTAAAATCCAGTTTTATTCAGGGCAGGAAGCGAAGCAACTGAAGGAGAGACTTTCTTGGTAAGTTACAGAGGGGCTGGAGGGGCTGCCTGGGTGTGCTTGCTGTTTTTTCCTGATGAATTTTGCCTTTAAAGGAGTTCATAGTATGAGAGAAGCAATCTGATACTCAGTAGCTTGTCATACATTATTTTGGCCTTGGCCTTACGATTGTTTTGAGAAGTTTAAAAAACAAGCCGTTTGGCTTATTAAATAGTTAACAAAAATACAAGTCCTTTTATAGTCTCAGAGCATCTCAACTTCAGTTTGTTTTTGTGAAATCCAGAGAGGGGCTCCACGTACTCTGAAGTTGAGCCTATGTCTAAGGCCACAAGCCAGAGAAGAAACTGCAACTGCTTTCTTGGGGTTCACCATGAAGGATGAACACCACAAATATGACTAAATTGGGTATCCCATTCAACCGTTAACCAATATTAAATGTGAACTCAGTGATTCCAGTCTCTGTAAAACATGGAAGAAAAGGCAGAAACCAGCACTGATGCCAGATAGACCCAGTTTGATTTTTTATCAGTTGTATGATTAAAATCCAACGTACACAATATATAAAGGAATATTTATTCATTTATCTCACGCTTATTAAACTCTTTCCATAAGAAAAGCACTGAAGTAAGGGCATGGGAGCAGGAATGAGACTCAATCCCTACAGTTTAGATTAAGGGTGTCTAACCCATGGCCCATGGGCTGCATGTGGCCCAAGATAGCTATGAATGCAGCCCGCCACAAAATCTTAAATTTACTTAAAACATTATGAGACTTTTTTGTTTTCATTAGTGTTTGTTTATTTAATGTGTGGCCTAAGACAACTTTTGTTCTTCCATTGAGGCCCAGAGATGCCAAAAGTTTGGACACCCCTGTCTAGGTTATATACAAATTACTTAGTGCATAGAAATCATGTAAAAACAAACAGCGTTAGTCCATAAACCTGAAGCACCGGATCACTAACTCCCTACTTCAACCCCTGTTTACAAAGGCCCAAGCCGTGAAAGCTGCTGCAGATCTGAGCTCTGCTTCCACTTACGGTTTTATTGGGGCCTTTCCAGTTTGGTACTGTTTACCAGGTCTCCCTCCACAGTGTGCCTGTCATGCTGGTGTCCACCAGGGACTAACTCAAGAGGAGCTCTACTGACTTTTTAAAAAGTAGTCTTCATTCTCTGTGAAGCCCAGTCAGTCCAGTTAGTCTCTCTGGCAGAAATCCTAGCCATGACCTTGGCCTCCAGCTTTGGCCACATGCCTGTTCACAGGCTTCCTGACTCCTCTGTACTCATGTGAGCCGCATCGTCTTGCTTCTTGCTTCCTTTCTGGCCCTGCCTGGCCCTGGCAAAGAGCCTTTGCTAGGTTCTGTATTCATTATATTGTGGTTCCCAGCATGTCTGCTCAGCTCCTTCAGCAGTCCTAATGCAGCAGTTGGTATGGTGGGGTAGGAAGGGTGTGCTTTGGCCCTCAGATAAGAGGTTGACCTCCCCTTTGCTGTTTACTAAATCTGTGCAATTTTGGACAAAATAGTTAACCCTCTCAGCCTCTAAGACCTCTACTTTAAAGGGCATAATAGTTTTTAACTTCATCTGATTGTGATGAGGATTAAATGAGCTAATGTAGGTAAAATGCTCAGCACATAATTATGCTAAACACATGAGCTAGCGTTCACTTCCCTTCTAGACCCTCACTTTAATTAGCCAATCTCCACACTTGTGCACCTGAACAATTTACCAGCCTAGCTCCTGAATGCTCATTTACCACAATTGTCAGCCAGCTTCCTCTGGCCCTTCATGGAGAGCCCCAGGTCCCTTGCCTACTGCCAGTCAGGGAAGAAGGCAATTTTCATCACCAAAGTAGTGTCCAGGAAATAAAGTGGTTCCCAAGACAAGCTCATGTGTCACTTTCCGGTGGCTCAAATGAAGGGATGATAAGTATAGGGATAAAAGGCTTAGCTTAGGCCAAGTTCTGTTACTCCTCAGGAGCGTGCTGAAAAAGGTCAAGCAGTGAGAAAACACTGGCTTTATTTCCTTTGGATCCCCATCTGTTGCTCACAGCAGCAAACAAGCATGACATGGTGTTTGAAGCCTGCGAGGGATACCAGGGCCAGGCTGCCTGGGTTCAAATCCTGATTGTGCCACTTAATAGCTGACAAGTTTGAGCTATTTAACTTCAATCCTGTTTCCTCATCTATAACATAGAGTTAGTATCTACCTTATAGTGTTATTCTGAGAGTCAGTGTGTTCAGATCTTTGAGCTGCTTACAACAGTGATCTGGGACATAGTAAGACAATGTGTTTCTTAAATAGGACACATTTTAAAATACTAAGTACTGAAATCCTGAACCCAAAACTTGAGAGCTCATGCATGCATTAGCTTATTCTTTATGGCTCACTCTGCCTCAGAAAACTGTACTGCAGCCTCCTGCAAAAATTCTGCAGGTTCTTGCCCTTGCAATGTCTGGTAAAATATGCATTGATTCAGGAATATAGACTCAGTACATGCTTCCATAAGTACATATAAGATACGGACTTCATCAGGTTAGACTAAATGATTTTTCTTGAATCAATTTTACCCATGACATCTACCTCACTAAAGAAACAGTGCTAGCCCTTCGTACATACATTTTTTAAAAAGTCTCCCCCCCAAAAAGATGCTACTTTTCCCTGGTAAACTGCATCTTAATGATAAAGGCTATACATGCTTAGACTTGTGATTGTTTTCCTTGTCTCCCTCTGAAGAATGCATTTTGTCAGTAATCACCATTCCTCAAGGCCCTCTGCTCAGGTCCCTTCTGCCATGCTGCCTTCCTTGATCTTTGCTTCACCTTCTCTTCTAAGTTCCTTTTACTTACTGTACTGATGGAGCATTTATCACATGCTAGGCACTAAGCCAGGTTCTGAGCTACATCAACAAACAAAATGCACATGGACTCAGTTGTCTTGGAGTTTTCAATTTTAAGAATAGGAACTGTATTTTCTTTCTTTTGTAACTTCCTCCAAATACCTGGAGAAATGGTTTACACTTAATGAATATTTGATAAACTGTTAGACTCAAAGATCAGTTAACAGGGAGTCATAACAGGACTTCTGGTAACTAGACTGTCCCCTTAGTTAAGTGACTACATGTGGTAGGTTTCTGATTCCTTACCTTTGTAGTACTGGGGTGGGACTATGAGGCTATGTAGTCTTCAAAGATCCCTGCCACCTCCAAATGTCACCAAATCAGTGTTTGTGAAATTTGAACATAAATCCAGGCAAGTATGCTAGTATTAGCTATCTTTTAAGTGAGGGATAGGACTTTACAAATAAGATAAACCACCACAGCAGCTCTGAAAGAAATGTGAACGTTTCTAGGATCAGTTCTATAGATTACTTTTGAGTTATTATAACTTCAGTGCTTAGATTTTTCTCTCAAAATTAGAAATATAATATGAGGAAAGAGTTAAAAGAACACCAGGTAAAGGATGGAATTAACATGGCATCTGTTAAAGCTGCTGATGTGAAATATTGGTTTCTCCATAAATATTTGGTGACAAAGTCTCTTTTCTTCTTGAATGAGGTAAATATGCAACTCATCCAAAAATGACTACACAGGGGGTGAAATTACCCACAAAGCTTAGCTCAGGATGAGTCTGAAGTAATGACTTCCATGGGCAATTAGGCTTATGAATTCAGGTTCTCTGCAAATTCTACATACTCTATCTATCTACATTTCAATTTGTATGTATTTAATGACTGATGATGGAGAAAAAAAGGGGTGTGTTATACAATCCATGTTTTAAGATTAAAAAAGAAAACAGACTGCATCCTACGACAGTAAATTTTATTGAATGCAAAAATGTCAAGGAAAGTACACCACAGGTCTGAAACTTCCTTATATCAATAAAGTCGGGTTATGCCCATATAGACCTAAGAACCTAAAAGGTGATTCATTGCAAAAATCTATCTTGCAGAAGCCTAGAGAAAATAAGTGAACTTCCCAAGGTCACTTCATGAATTAACAACAGAGCTGGAATTCTAACCCCCTTTTTTGCTCATCTATCCAAAAGATTGTGTATTCTGTGTGTGAAGCAAATGGACAGTGTCCATATCTGTAACCATCTTTCAAAAGATATTCACTTCCTGGATGCTCAGAGCATCCATACTTTATGAATCTTTGTTTTAACCATTTCTCTTAGTCAAGATGCTCATTATTAAGCTAAACATTTCATTTCTTCTTATAATTCTAAACATCTATTTTACTCTTAAGAATCCCCCCCTTTCTACTTTATTCTATTTCTGCATCTTGTATAAAACTTACCTTCAGTCACTTTACTTATAACCTCATTGGACTTGGTCCAGCTATTGTTGCAACCCTGACAAGTGCTCTAGCATCTTCATTTAGGATTCATAGGGGGAATTTGCTTTCGATTTTGTAACCCAGCACATGTGCATTCTTATTTGGTATTTCTTATTCCAATTATTTTTGAGCTGTTATCAAAGATTTAATGTTGATTGTGGAAACTTTATCCCTCTCATCTGACATTTTGAAGACAAATTTCTTCATCCTGGATCACCCTAGGAAACCACACTATTAAGTCTAGATGGAATGAAAGCTAGATATTACTTCACAGATTTGCTTGCTAGTCATAGCTCTTTTGAGTGCATAAGGGGGTGGGGAGATAAACACATAAAATGACTGAAGGAGAAAGTAATTAAATTTTTGATGCTTTTTAGGCAGAGAAAGTTGTTCCATTAAGCTGGTGCAGGTGGTTAAGTATCAGCTTCTCTCATTCTAAGCTGGTAAAACACATTCTTCCAGAAATATCGAAGAGAGAGAATCACTCTTTACCTCAGCTTCTTCAGGGAAATAAAGTCATTTCTTACATCTGTGTGAACCTATAGGCTTAAATGTCTCAGCTTTCAATATAGACTAATTGCTCCAAAGGAAAGTTCATCTCTGATGTTCTGAGCTAATAACATGCTTCCAGATATCAATGTGAAAAAGCTGGGAAGGACTTCCACTTCTGGCCGTGTCAGACACTTTATATCAGACCAACACTCCCCTGAATGAAATTATGGAAGCTGGATAAAGAAAATGTTTAAAGGTGTCCAACGGCTTCCAAGAACTTTCTCTGTGTGCTTAAGGGGCTATGATGCTGAAGACAAGGGAAGCACAGAGAGATCCTGACATTTGGCTGAACATTTCCCCTGAGCCTAGCCTTGTTGATTTATTAGCAGCGGCTGAAATGAAGAGAAGCTAAGCAGAACTTTTGACAGGCTCACAAGGCTGATGAGACAAAAATTTGTGTTTAGAACCCACCAAAGAGGAGGGCTGATAAAAACTCTAGGTTTTCAGTGGGCCCCAAGAAGCCTTAAACTTTAGGGCAAACAAGAAATATACCTGTCCTCAAAATAACCTGAAATCAAGATTTGAGTCCTCTCCATCCCCAGTGAGATTAAAGCGCTTTGCCTCTGAAGTTGAAGTATATCCTCTCTAGGGAAAAGATGACGTCATCCAGAGCCCAGATCATCTCTAGGATCTTTTAAAAACAATGTCTTGGATTTAATTTAAATTTTGCCACAAAAATATAGAAGTTTTTGTGAGCATAATTTAGGCAAAGATTTCTTAGCTATGTTACCAAAACACAATCCATCAAATAACAAATTGGCATACCGGGCTTTTTCAAAATTGAGACCTCCTGCTCTTTGTAAGAAACTGTTAAGAGAATGAAAAGAGAAGCTATAAAATGAGGGCAAGTATTTGTAAATCACATTTTTGATAAGGAACTTGTAACTAGAATATGTAAATAACTCTCAAAACTCATTAATAAGAAACAAACTGGGTCAGAACCCTGAAACACCAATCCAAAAGAACCTATGCACTCCAATGTTCATAGCAGCACACTTCACAATAGCCAAGTGCTGGAAACAACCTAAGTGCCCATCTACAAATGAGTGGATCAAGAAACTATGGTACATTTACACAATGGAATTCTATGCAGCAGAAAGGAAGAAGGAGCTTATACCCTTTGCAAC
>PVJI01025574.1:0-20256 GCA_004026765.1 Micronycteris hirsuta | reverse complement strand
CTGATTGAGTTTATTTGGGTCCTCTCTCTTTTTTTCTTGATGAGCCTGCTTAAAGGCTTGTCGATTCTGTTTATCTTTTCAAAGAACCAGCTCCTGGATTCATTGATCCTTCGAATTATCTTTTTGGTCTCTAAGTTGTTTAACTCTGATCTGATCTTGGTTATTTCCTTCCTTCTACTTGCTCTGGGTTGTCTTTGCTAAGAATGTGTATTTTGCTTCTTTGGGATGAAAGGCTCTATGTATATCTGTTAAGTTCATTTGTTCTAGTACATTGTTCAATGCCTCAATATCTTTGTTGATATTTTGTTTGGAGGATCAGTCCATTTTTGACAGTGGGGTGTTAAAATCCCCTACTATAATTGTGTTGCTTTCAATATCCTTCTTGAAGTCCCTCAAGATTTTCTTTATGTATTTGAGTGCTCCTATGATGGGTGCATAGAAATTTACAATGTTAATGCCTTCTTGATAGATTCTTCCCTTGCCTATTATGAAGTGACCTTCTGAGTTTCTTTTTAAGGCCCTTGTTTTGATGTCTGTTTTGTCTGATATCAGCATTGCTATCCCGGCTTTTTTTTTTTCCTTGTGTATTTGCTTGGAATATTTGTTTCCAGCCCTTCACTTTCAGTCTGTGTAGGTCTTTTGTTCTGAGGTGGGTCTCTTCTAGGCAGCATTTGTGTGGGTCATTCTTTCTTATCCATTCAGCTATTCTATGTCTTTTGATTGGATCATTTAATCCATTTATGTTTAAGGTTATTATTGATAGGTACTTATTCATTGCCATTTTTTCATACCTGTGTTCTTCTCAGTCTTTTTCTTCCTTTTCTTCAAGCAAACCCTTTAGCATGTTTTGCAGAGCTCGTTTGGTGGAGGTGTATTCTTTTAGACTTCTTTTGTCTGGTAAGCTCCTTATTTGGTCTTCCATTTTAATTGAGAGCCTTGCTGGAGAGAATAGTCTTGGTTGCAGGCCTCTGGTTTTCATTACTTGGTATACTTCTTGCCATCTCTTCTGGTTTGGAGTGTATCCATTGAAAAGTCAGCCGCTAGTCTTATTGGGGCTCCCTTGTATGTTACTTCCTGTTTCTTCTTTGCTACCTTTAAGATTCTCTCTTTTTCTTGGCATTTTGCCATTTTAATTATGATGTATCTTGAAGTGGGCCTCTTTGGGTTTCTCTTTTTTTTCGGGGGGAGGGGAGTTCTCTTGATTGGGACTCTCAATGTTTCCTGAATTTATGTGATTTTTTTCTCTCATCAATTTGGGAAAGTTTTCCATCATTACTTTTTAAACCAGGGTTTCTATCCCTTGTTCTTCTTTTTCTCCTTCTGGTATTCCTATTATACAGATATTATTACATTTCATGTTGTCCTGCAGTCCCCTTACCACCTGTTCATTCTTTCTGAATCTCTTTTCCTTTTCTTGCTCTATCTGGGTGTTTTTTCTACCTTGTCCTCCGCTTGCTGATTTGCTGCTCTGCTCCATCCATCCTGCTTATAATACCTTCTACTGTGTTTTTTATTTCTGAGATTTTATTGTTCATTTCTTCCTGTTTTTTGTTTATAGTCTCTATTTCCTTTTTCATGCTGATGTAGTTCTCACTCAGTTCCTTGTCTGTGAGTTCCTTGAGCATCTTAATAACTGTTATTTTGAATTCTATATCTGATAGTTTGGTTACCCCCATTTCATTTAGCTCTTTTAGTAGGGAGTCTTCCATTGCTTTTGATTTCATGGTATTTTTTTTGTCTCCCCATTTTAGGTGACCCTTTTTGTTTGTTTCTGCATTTCCCGATGTTTTGCTTTGCTAGCTGTCTTCATAGGGTGAACTTCTATGGTAGGAATTCTATGGGATTCAGTGGTGTGGTCTCTTTGATCTCCTTGTCTGGATGCCCTAGGTTTGCCCTTTCTTCTGTTTGTGTGGGCTCTCTCGTTGTACTTGGGTTTTTACCTTTTGGTGGTTCCTTTGTTGGTGATTTTTCACTCTAGCAAGTATACTGATTTTTGCAACTCCCACCTACTCTCGTATGTGATCAGTTGGAGGTGGTAGGAAAAATGGATTAAGATAGTGGGAGAGTATTTTATGGGATTTAAAGTACCATCAAGTAGAGAAGAGATAGGAGATTCTTTGACTAAGTATAGTGTTAACTGTGTTATTTCACCCAACTAGCCACTTTTCATAAAAAGTGAAAGAGAGTTAAGGCTCTTGTTGGAGGGGAGGATGATTATGAGCTGAATCCAGAAAACAGAACACATGTGCAAAGTTAGATGATGAGATATAGTGAGAGTTAAAGATAGAAAGTAGGCATAGTGTGAGAGAGAATAGAGTTAACCACAACAATAATAATGCTCAGGATTAAAGTGGAGTGGGCTAAGATCAGGGAGGGTTGCTGTGTATTATGTTCAATTGTATGGAACAACAATTATTTACAACAGTACTGGAACAACAATACCATGAGAAGAAATAAATGATTTGGATAACCAGAATAGGAAGTATCCTATAAAGAGTTGTATGTTATTGAAACATGGGTGAATTGAAAGAAGAAAAATTAAAATAAAATAAAGAGAATAAGTCAAACCAGTCGACCAATGCAATTAGAGACATAAAATGAGGAAAACTAAACATAAGGAAGAAAAATTAAAAAAATATTAATAAAATAAAAGTGGTAAAATAATGAAAAATAATAATACATATAAACAATAAAATTCCACCTCTATGGGATAGCAAAGTGACATTTGTCTCAGTTTCTCAGTTTTGGGGGTTAGCCTTGTGCTCCCCCTTTGAATCTGCCTCTGGATCCTTTGTAACTCCAGGTCTTATTGTCTCAATTGGGGGAAGGAAAAAAATAATAGAGAAAAGAAAAAATATAAGCCTCATTTTGACTTTAAACCTGTTCAGCAAGTTTTGCTGGTCTTCTTGGATGCCACAGGAAGAGAGGGGCTGGGGTTCACTTTTCTCTCTTTCTATGGTTTTGAGAGGATAAGGACCAGGTCTCGGCCACAATATTCACAGTTTCCTGGCCTCCTGCCCAAGTCCTTCATGAGCTGCCAGTCTCAAATCAGCCTCTAGGCTGCCTACAATGTGGATTAGCCTCTGGACATGCAGCATGAGACAAGCCGGGTGCGTGGTTCCACTTGGCCACTCAGTCTCTGGGTCATCAGAGCTCAAATCACCCTTGGGTTGAGTCAGTCACTGCCTCAGAGCTCCTTACAAAGCAGCTGCCTGCATTATTGATAAGCACATGGCTTTTCACACAGCCCAGCTTTCCAACCAATCTGGAGACTATCCAAGTCCGGGTCAGACACAGCACAACTCCTCCCTTCTCCAGATGTTGCCTAGCACCTCAATTTCTCTGGTGCTGGCGTCCACAGTTCCAGTGAATGTATACCATCTCTGTGTGTCTCCCACTCCATCTCTATTCCCCACAGTGGCTTCCAGCATCCAGGTCCATCTTGGTGCTGGGCTTCCCTCCCTGCCCTTGTAGGGGAGGGATCTGGTGATCTAACTCTCCTCCCTGTATCCTGTGGCAGGCGCAGGTCCGGGCTGCAGCAGACTTGGTCCTGCATGGATCCCAAGGACTTTACTGTCCCAGTGCGATCTTGCTGTCTGTTTTTCAATGTCCTCTGCAATTTTTTGCTTCTAAACTTCACATAAGCTGGGATTCCATTGGCTGTTCACTCTGTTCCTCAGAAGATCAGCTATGTGTTCCAGCTGAACACAGGGAGAATTGGGCTCCGCTACCATCTACCTCACACCCACCTTCTCTATTCAGTGCTGCACCTCTGCCTCCTGAGAGATGCAGTCCCATTTAGACTGCAATTTGTAGTCTACACTCCTCTTACCAGTTCCACCTCCATCCTAGCTGGAGCCAAAAGTTCTACTTTGAATACCATCTGCTCTCCAACACTGCCCTATTTCTTGGCTCTCTGTTCTATTCCATTGATCTATGTGTCTACTTTTATGCTGTGCCATGCTGTTTTGATTACTATGGCCTTATAGTATAGTTTTATATTAGGTAGTGTGATTCTTTCAACTTTGTTCTTTCTCAGGATCACTGTTGCTATGCATGATCTTTTGTGTTTCCACATAAAGTTTTAAAATATTTATTCAAGTTCTGTGATATATGTCATTGGAATCTTGATAGGAATTGCATCAAATACATAGATTGCTTTGGATAGCATGGACATTTTTATGATGTTAATTCTTCCTATCCATGAACATCGTATGTGCTTTCACTTATTTGTGTCTTCCATTTATTTCTTTAGTGTCTTAAAATTTTCTGAGCACAGATCTCTTAAATCCTGTTAGGTTTATTCCTGGGAATTTTATGCTTTTTGAAGCAATTCTGAATGGGATTATTTTCTTAATTCCCCTTTCTGTTTATTATTGGCATATAAAAATGAAACAGCCTGGCTGGTATAGCTCAGTGGATCGAGCGTGGGCTGCGAACCAAAGGGTCACTGGTTTGATTCCCAGTCAGGGCACATGCCTGGGTTGCAGGCCAGGTGCCCAGTGGGGGCCATGTGAGAGGCAACCACACATTGATGTTTCTCTCTCTCTCTTTCTCCCTCCCTTCCCTTGTGTCTAAAAATAAATAAATAAAATCTTTTAAAAAAATGAAACTGATTTCTGGATATTGATTTTGTATTCTACTACTTTGCTGAATTCATTGATCATTTCTAGTAGTTTCTTGGGGGAATCTTTGGGGTTCTCTATATACAGTATCATGTATATAGATACATGTACATCCCTGTCTTGTTCCTGATCTTAGTGAGAAAGCTTTACGTTTTTGCCCACTGATTTCAGGAACGTTCCCTCCTCTTGAATTTTATTAAATCATTTGAGAAGGGGAGGTGTTTGTGCTTCTTGGAATATTTGGTAAAATTCTCCTGTGAAGCCATCCAATCCAGGATTCTTGTTTCTTGGGACTTTTTTGATTACTGTTTCAATTTCACTTGTGTAATCTGTCTATTCAAATTTTCTGATTCTTCCTGATTTAGTTTTGGAAGATTGTATGTTTCTAGGAATTCATCCATTTCATCCAGGTTGTCCAGGTGTTGGCATATAGTTGTTCATAATATTTTCTTACAATCCTTTGTGTTCAGTTGTTATTTCTCTTTTTTCATTTCTGATTATATTTATTTGGGTCCTCTCTCTTTTTTTCTGGATGAATCTGGTTAAAGGGTTGTCAATCTTGTTTATCTTTTCAAAGAACCAGCTCTTGGATTCATTGATCTTTTGTATTTTTTAGACTCTTTTTTTTTATTTCTGCTCTGATCTATATTATTTCCTTCCTTCTACTCACTTTGGGCTTTGTTTGTTGTTCTTTCTCAAGTTTAAGTGTGAAGTTAGATTGTTTATTTGAGATTTTTCTTTGTTTTTGAGATAGGCCTGTAATGCTATGAATTTCTCTTTTAGGATTGCTTTCCAAGTGTACCACAGATTTTGGATTGCTGGTCCTCATTTTCATTTGTTCCAAGGTATTTTTTGATTTCTTCTTTGATTTCATTGTTGACCCATTCATTGTATAATAACATGTTATTAAGCTTCCATGTCTTTGCATCATTTTCAGTGTTCTTCTTATGATTGATTTCTAGCTTCACAGCATTGTGATAAGAAAGGTGCTTGATATGATTTAAACCTTCTTAAATTTATTGAGACTTGTTTTGAGTCTTAATATGTGGTCTATCCTAGAAAATATTCCATGTGCACTTGAAAACTATGTATATCCTGCTGCTTTGGGGTGATATGGTCTGAAGATTATCATAAATCCATTTTATCTAGTGTATTGTTTGAAGTCACCGTCTCCTTGTTGATTTTCTGCCTGGAAGATCTATCCATTGAAGTCAGTGCAGTGTTAAAATCCCCAACTATGACTGCATTTTTGTTGATCTCTCCCTTTATGTTCAACAAACTTTGCTTTACATATTTAGGTGCTCCTATGTTGGATGCATAAATGTTAACCAAGGTTATATTCTCTTGTTGGATTGTTCCCTTTATCATTATGTTGTGTCCTTACTTGTCTCTTATTAAAGCCTTGGTTTTAAAGTCAGATATAAATACTGTTACTCTAGCTTTTCTTTCTTTCTTTTTTTACTTTATTGTTGTTCAATTACAATTGTCTGCATAGTCTCCCCTCTCCTCCCCCTCCAATCCCACCTCCCTTCCCTGTCTCCCTCCCCACCCTTGGTTCTGTCCATGCGTCCTCTATACTGGTTCCTGAAAACCCTTCTCCTCATTGTCCCCTCCCCGCTCCCCCATGGCTATTGTTAGATTGTCCTTAATTTCAATGTCTCTGGTTAAGTTTTGCTTGATTTTTGCTTTTGTTGATTATGTTCCAGTTAAAGGTGACATCATATGGCATTTGTCCCTCACTGCCTGGTTTACTTCACTTAGCATAATGCTCTCCAGTTCCATCCCTGCTATTGCAAAGGGTATAAGCTCCTTCTTTCTCTCTCCTGCATAGAATTCCATTGTGTAAATGTACCATAGTTTCTTGATCCACTCATTTGTAGATAGGCACTTAGGTTGTTTCCAGCACTTGGCTATTGTGAATTGTGCTGCTATGAACATTGGAGTGCATAGGTTCTTTTGAATTGGTTTTTCAGGGTTCTTAGGGTATAATCCCAGTAGTGGAATTGCCAAGTCAAAAGGCAGTTCCATTTTTAGTTTTCTGAGGTAGTTCCTTACTGTTTTCCACAGTGGCTTCACCAGTCTGCATTCCCACCAACAGTGCAGTAGGGTTCCCTTTTCTCCACATCCCCTCCAACAGTTATCTGTTGCTTTGTTGATGATGGCCATTCTGACTGGTGTGAGGTGGTATCTCATCGTGGTTTTAATTTGCATCTCTCTGATGGCTAATGATGTAGAGCATCTTTTCATATGTCTCTGAGCCCTTTGTGTGTCCTCTTTCAAGAAGCGTCTGTTCATGTCTTTTGCCCATTTTTTAATTGGGTTTTTTGTCTTCCTGGGGTGGAGTCATATGAATTCTTTATATATTTTGGAGATCAAACCCTTGTCTGAGGTATCATTGGCAAATATGTTTTACCATACTGTTGGTTCTTTTTTATTTTAATACTGTTTTCTTTAGCCCCACAGAAGCTCTTTATTTTGATAAGGTCCCATTTCTTTTCCATTTGCATAAAATATCTTTTTCTATCCCTGTACTTCTAGTCTGTGCGTATCTTTCAATCTAAGATGGATCTCTTGGAGGTAGCATATATATATGGGTCTTGTTTTCTTACTCATTCAGTTACCCTCTTTGTTATGATAGGAACACTTAAGACATTTACATATAAGGTGATTATTGATAGATATGTATGTAGTGCCATTTTACTGTTAGAATGCTTTTCTTTGCTTTTTTCCCCTCTTCTTCTCTTCTCTTTCTTCTTAAAGCAAGCCCTCTAACATTTGTTTAAGTCCTGGACTGGTGTTAACAAACTCCTTTAGCTTTTTCTTGTCTGGAAAGCTCCTTATTTCTCCTTCAATTTTAAATGATAGCCTTGCTGGGTAAATTAGCCTTGGGTGTATGTGCTTGCTTTTCATCACCTTTAATTTCTCACCCCATTCCCTTCTGGCCTGAAGTGTTTCTGTTTAGAAATCAGATGACAATATAATTGGTGCTCCTCTGTAGGTAACCACCTAGTTTTCTCTTGTGGCTTTTAAGATTCTATACTTGATTTTAAGTCTTATCATTTTAATTATTATGTGTCTGGGTGTAGGCCTCTTTGGGTCCAACCTGTTTGGGACTCTCTGAGCTTCCTGGACTTGTATGTCTTTTTCCTTCACCAGATTAGTGCAGTGTATGGTCATTATTTCTTCAAATAGTTTCTTGGTCCCTTGCTCACTCTGTTCTCCTCCTGGTATTCCCATAATGCAGATGTTGTTATGCTTCATGTTGTCCAAAATGTTTCTTAAGCTCTCCCCATTTTTTAAAAAGATTTTATTTATTTATTTTTAGAGAGAGGAGAAGGGAAGGAGAAAGAGAGGGAGAGAAACATCAATGTGTGGTTGCCTCTCACATGGCCCTCACTGGGGACCTGGCCTGCAACCCAGGCATGTGCCCTGACTGGGAATCAAACTGGGACCCTTTGGTTCCCAGCCCGCGCTCAATCCACTGAGCTACACCAGCCAAGGCGCTCTCCCCATTTTTTAACATTCTTTTTTCTTCTTGCTATTCCGCTTGTGTATTTTTTCTACCTTGTTTTCCAAATCACTGATTCAATCATCTGCTTCATCTACCCTATTGTTTATTCCTTCCAGTGTATTATTTATTTCAGATATTGCATTATTCATTTCTGACTGGTCATTTTTTATGGTTTCTATGTATTTTTTCATAGTGTTGACTATTCTTATAATCATTACTGTAAACTCTCTGATAAATTGTTTGCCTCCATTTTATGTAGGTATTCTTCTGGAGAATCATCTTTTTCTTTCGTTTTGTGTCAATTTCTTTGTCTTCCCATTTTGGCTGCTTCTTTGTGTTTTCTGCCTTAGTTGTTAAACTAATCAGTTGTAGGCTGATCAAATGTTAAAATAATCAAGCTGTGATCATCTTAAGCTCCACAGAGTGAGACAGAGTAATTTCTGCAGGTGGGGCTCTTGCTTCCCCTCAGGCTGGTGCCACTTGGAGAGGAGTGCTCTTTCTGAAAGTAATGGCTTCTATAGTATGGGGAATGACTCAATACAAGGATCCTGGAGGCTGTTCCTTCAGTTCTCTCCCCAGAGCCACCAAGCTCAGATTGTCCTCAAGCTTCTCTAGTCCACTTGCCCTCCCTCTGCCAGACCATTGGGTAAGTGGCTGCAAACAAAATTTTGTGCATTGGCCCTTTAAGAGGCTTTCTGAGTCTCCAGCTATCTCTCCCTGGTAGACAGAAACTCTGATGCTTTTTATAGTTGGATGTTATCTGAGTTCCTTTTTGACACTGTGCTGTAGGCTGTGTAGGGAGCTTAGTTTGGGGTTTAGACCCCACACTTCTCAAGAGAACTCCCCCAACTGCTGAAATATCCCTCCAGCACTTCAGATGCCATCTAGGGGAGCCCAGTCAGCCCTCTCACATGTCCATACTCCCTACCAGTGATGCTGTGGTAAAGTGGTTTCTTCTATCTGTCTGTGATTAGAAGGCTTCTCTCCAGCTAGTGTTCAGTTGGTTATTCAGGATGCTTTCTCTACAATTTAGTCGTAAGTCTAGATTGGTCCTGGGGTGGGGGGAGGTTAGCATAGCTTCCCCTTACTCTTCTGCCATCTTGGATCTCCCATTGTGTTTTTGATTAGCATTTTTCTAAGAAATAATGATGTTGAAAATAATTTCATGTGATTTTTGGCCATTTGTATATCTTTGGAAAAATATTTATTCAAGTTCTTTGCCCATTTTTAAATGGAATTACTAATCCCAGATACAGAAACATGAGCCTCCTTTCAGGTAGCTCATATATTTCATATTTGAGTTTGGGTAGGCTTCATATAGTTTGGGCTTTTCCCTAAACTAGCAAACTCAGTCACTTTATTTTAAAAACAGAAACATATGCCAAGAGTTTTTGCAGTATTTATTGCTTCTACACTCCTAAGTGTGTAACTACTTTGCCAGAAAATCTTCTACACAATTCAATTTTCTCCAGCTAAAATTGTACTTATTTCTTATTCATAACTGACTTTACCATAATTGACAACCCAAAGAGCTAAACAAACTTTCAAGTTGGATTCAGGGAGCTGGCCATTATTAACCTAGGGGTTCTTAAGCAAGTTTCTCAGAAGACAAATTAATTACTTGGGGAGGTTATTAAAATGTAAATTCCTGAGACTCACTAGCAAAGATTCAGAATCAGTGAGTTTGAGTACCGCATAGGAACTGCATGAGTTTGAGTACCACAGTGAGTTTTAAAAAGATTTTATCTATTTACTTTTAGAGAGAGGAAAGGAAGGGAGAAAGAGAGGGAGAGGGACATCAATGAAAGATACATCAATACATTGCCTCTCGCACATCCCCAACTGGGGACCTGGCCTGCAACACAGGCATGGGCCCTGACTGGGAATCAAACCTGTGACCTTTTGGTTTGCAGGCCAGCACTCAATCCACTGAGCCCCACCATCCATGGCAGGAATCTAACATTTTAACAAGCACTCCAGGTGATTATCCTGAAGCTGATTCATGGTCCATCATAGGGGAAATATTTTTCTTGAAAGATAGCAATGGAGAGAAACAACAAATGCCAGCCACTGCTTGACATTTCGGAATCCCCAGGCTTATCTAGTTTTCTCTAGTCCAAGTTGTTTTACTCTACATTAGAAAACAGACCTAGTGAGAAAATCTGATGAGCTTGAAGTCACACAGTAGGTAAGTGGCATGAGGACAGACACTGTCCACCATAAATATGTACTACGATAGGCCTGGGAGTAGCTTCAATGGGTAACTTCAGCATGCCTAAGTCAGCCAGAACTGTCCTGTTGAATTAGAAAAGTGTATATGCAGGACACTGACTCCTACTCAAGATGTGTAACACATTGATTAATATTACCTTGCAACCATGGATCTAAGGAGTTTGGGGATCACTTATAGTAGCTTGGCAGCATTCTTTTAAAATTTTTTTAAATTAAAATATAGCTAACATACAATATAGTGGTCTAGTAACCACCTGACACCTTACAATGTATTACAATATTATTGACTATATTCCCTATGCTTTACATTATATCCCCATGACTTAGTTATTTTGTAACTGGAAATCTGAACATCTTCTTCACTTTTTTTGCCCTTCCACCCACCCCTTTCCCATCTGGCAACTATCAGTTTGTTCTCTATATCTATGCGTCTGTTTCTCTTTTGTTTTGTTTGTTCATTTGTTTTGTTTTTTTGATTCCACATAAAAGTGAATTAATATGTATTGTTTTCTTTATTAAGTTGTAATTTCCATACAACGTTATATTACATTCAGGTGTACAAAGTAATTATTCAGTACTTGTATACTGAAAGTATACAGTATTGCAAAATGATAACTACAGTAAGTCCAGTTATCATCTGTCACCTTACATACTTAAACAATTCCTTTTCTTGAGATGTGGACTTTTAAGATTTACTCTCTTAGCAACTTTGAAATAATATGCAATGTAGTAATATTATTAACTATTGTCACCATGCTGCATATTACATCTCCATGACTTATTTTATAGCTGTAAGTTAGTACCTTTTGACCCTCTTTTGAGCTTGTTCCTGATCTCCATGCAGTGTCTTTGTGAGGGAAGGTGGGAGAGCTATTGCAAACTCTGTTTTCTCCTACTTCAGAGAGGTAAACTAACTTTTCCAGAGCCCCCATCCAATGAATAAGGGACGATATTGGAGTTTTCTCTCTAAGCTTGGAGCTGATCTTCAAAGTTGGACTTTTAGAGCAGTCTTACTCTGCCATTCATCATGATAATAGGACTGGGTGAAAAACAAGTCAATGCATTCATGTTAGACATTTTACCCACTAGCTGGTCTATGGAATTCCATTGACCAATGTGAGGTTTGGTAGAGAATTAAAGGAGAAAATTTATAAGTAAAACATTACCCTCAGATGCTTTCTGCAGCTTTCACTGTTAAAGGATGATCTCTACTCTTCCCTAGAAGCTGGATTCAGCAGTTGAGCTGGGGGCAACAGACTTTATTTCCACAACTCTGGTGTCATAGAGCTAAGACAGAATAGAAAGGACCATTCTTAGTTTTGTAGACTAAGAAAACCTAAGAAATATGTAGGATATAATTCCCTTATACCAAGGTTTAGGTAAAAAAAGCAGCAGCATGTGATCTTGAAAGCAAAAGTTAGTGCCATCAAAAAATGCTTGAAAAATCTATGAAATAGTCTAACCATCTAATTTTACAGATGGATAAATGAAGATCCAGAGATGGAATGTGACTTACTTAAATTCTCTTCAAACCTTTAAATACTGAGCATTGATTTAAATTCTTACTCTTAATAGTTTATAAGAGAAAAACATATTAATAATAGCTAATTTATTTGCATATGCATTATATGCCAGGAAATTGTTCTATGTGCTTCATATTTAATCCCCACGGCAGCACTGTAGGGTAGATATTATTATCACCCATATTTTATAGATGAAAGCACTAGAAAGTTTAAGCAAATAGCCCACAATCTTGCACATAGGTTTATATTTGGGATTAGAACCCAAGGAGTCTGGCCTATGAGCTTAACTGCTATGCATCCTGTCTCAAACACAAGAGGCAGGATTACCAAAATAATCTTCATCAAACTCTCTCTAGCCTGTCAATTCCCTGCTCAAAAATCCATAGTGGGTTCTGATTGCAGTAATACCGAATCTTGACTGCTTCACTGATGTTTGAGGAATTCCAACCATAGTGAAATGAGAACCCCAACTCACCAACCATAACTTGCATTACTACTCATGGACTGCACCATCTCACCAAGCCAACTGTGACTTTCTGTGTAGTTATTCACCATTAATAAGACATGTTTGGAGCTATTCTATGCATGACACATGGAATGATCTCTGCCTTCTAGGAAACTTTACATCTAAAGCATTCTGCAATTGCTATGAGCAGTGAAGCTTCATTGCACAGTGTTATTTTGTTTGCTCTAGTCTCTGACACATGATTCAGTTCCATTTCTAGAACTGTTCAGATTATTAATGTAAAACCCACTGGAACAGTGTGATTTAAGGTATATGTTCAGTGAGTGAGGTATCTCTCTGGCTTCTGAGTTATGCTGGAATTTAACGGATGGAAGTTTAGGAAAGTGTAGAAAAGAGAGCCTAACAAACAAGTCATGATTCTCTGATAACTCAAAAACTCCACGCCCATCTGTACCATCATAAACTCATCCTAAAGTGTCTTTTTATTAGAGTTTTAAGCTATGACAATCTCAGAACAGGTCCAAGCTAGGACATCAGCTCCATACTGTCCAGAATACTAGAGTAGCTATCACAAAGACTATCTAGGGACATGGTAAACGAAAGAAAATTTACAAAGATGTTTCAGTCAAAGGAGGACCATGTAAAACATTTGTTCTGGAGAATAAAACAAGGGGAGTGGTATTAAGGTATGAAAAATTTGGTTTTCACGGAACCTCATTTAGAATCTAATCCTTAAGGAGTTCTGATGCATTTGCAATGTTAAGTACAAAATGACCAAATAGTCTTTCTGAAAGGCACTGAGGGCTCATCAAACCCATCCCTGTTATCTTCTTTTCTTAACCAGGAGCAGAAAATAGGTGCCCAAAATTGAGCAGAAAAAAAGTGTCCAATAAAACTTAGAAATATATATAAGTTTGGCCAACATGTGATTGGAAAAAGTTTTGAATTTAAGTTATGCGGTTAGTCATGTCCTCTCCTGATCACCGCAGTTGTCATCATACAATTGTCTTGTACCCAACCAGTTAACATGTTTATATTATCTGCCTGGACCCTGAAGATATTCAAATTTGCAAGCCCTGCCAAACTACCTCAGAGTGATGAAATTATATACTGTGCAGGGAGAGGTGGCCACCCAGGGCCATATGCAACTATGTTGAACTTGAAACAAGGGGGAATAAAATATGTTAAAATGTTCAACTGAGGTTGCAAATACTAGTAATATGTCTGTTGAAGGATTTATAATCAATAATTTGTAATGAATATTTGAAAGTTGCCAAAAGAGTAAATCTAAAATTTCTCATCACAAGAAAAAACAATTGTATTGCACCTTTGTGTAGTAACATGTGGTAACTATACTTTGGTGATCATTTCAGTGTATACAAATATCATATCATTATACTATATACTTGAAACTAATATAACATGTTAATTATACCTCAATAAAAATGTTCAAACTAGACTATGACCAGAAAGAGATCAGACTACTATGAACAAAGTATCCTTCCAACATAATCAAAACATTATTGACTGTTTTCTTCACTAAGTACGTATTTCTGAAATTCCTTTTGAAACTCCATTCATTACCCTTTCAACTTGAAGGAAGGTAGGTAAAGGAAGTTAATGAAGATAAAACTCAAATCAATAAACATGGGCATTTTTAGCAGATGGCATGGGTATATAAAGTTTAATTTGTTAAGAAGGATGAAATTAACATGTTTTATGTGAAAAAAGCTAATATTTTTCAATGTGGATATACATGGAAGTGGTCCTATCAGTGTAATATACTAAGGTATGAGAAAGGGTTGGTTTGCTAGTTGTAATTTGCTTTCTATTTTAAATCATACCTCAATGGTTCTCCTGTGAAGTGGGGAAGATAAAACGTGTCTTTCTTTGTTTTCTTATTTTATAGACTCTTAAATAAAAATTTCCGATGGTTTAATCTTGGCTTTACCCTAGACTCTTCAACAATTGACCATTTTCCTGACCTTAATGTTCTGTTTCCTCCTTAGAGTAACTTCCTTCTAAATGTGAGGAAAATACTTCCTGGTTTGGAGCTGTTTGGATATATGTCTAGGCAGTTGAAGCTGCTCAACAGCTGTTTATTAATTAAATACCCACAGGAGTTCTTGGATTGTACCAAGCTTGTGGCCGAGGTCAATTTTGATCAAATATGCACTGAATGCCATAGAGCAGGTGAGAAAAAAGGAAAAGAGAGTTGACAGAAATCTTCATATCCTACTGAACACCAAAACTCACCTCTGTCAGATTCTCTGCAGTGTACAAGCCCTGAGGGTGTACTTGGGGTGCTACCTGGATATTAGAGCAGGTATGTTACATTGCAGGCACAAGGTGAGTCTAAGCAAGAATGAAGCCATATTTGAGGAGAAGTGCTGGAGGGAAAAAACTGAAGACCATCATGAGCTGAGATAAGTGTGGTACCTGACAGAGCTGAAGCAAAAGAGGAGGAGCTGGCATAAGGCAGAGCATGTGAGAAACAAGCTTCCACAGAGTCTCTGGCATTTGGTTTGGGGTTAGAACTGTGGTTCTACACTCACCAACTTAATTTTAGCCATCCAAGGAGGAAGGCAAGAGCAACCTTTACCAAAGCAGTCATCTCTCTCACTCTCTTTCTCTCTCTCTCTCACATACACACACACACACACACACACACACACACACACAATCTTGTTCAAAACCCAAGAATGTGTGTGTGCATGTATGTAGGGTCTCTAGTGGTAGTTGGGGACACAGAAGAAAGGAAAGGGTGTGAGCGGGAGGGAAAGAGAATAAAGGAAAATGTCCAGGAGCAGATTCTTCTGATGTTAGCCCACCCCTTTGCTTTCTTTACATTAATCTACAGTATGTAAAGAACTTCTAACTGAAGGTATTAAGAGGTTTGAAATAGTTCTCCTGCTTAAAACCAGAAAGTTTATTCCAATGACATACTGGTTTTTATTTTTCTTTATGAATTATAGTCATCTTTCTCTTTCTCCTTTCCAACATAGATATCATATCTCCAGGCGATTTCATTTAATCACCAAGATGTGTTTTCCTTCTAGATTTGGAATTCAATTGTATTGTGCCCAAGATAACCAACTTATTTTACTTTTGCCCTGCTTCATTTAGACTGATTCAATGCTTCCTGACAGTAACTATCTCCCAGAGCAATAAGATTTCTGATGGTAAATATGCTTTTATAAAAACAATTGAAAAATATTCATTGCCTTTCTATTATATGCAAGGCAATATGTTATTTGCAGGGTGTGAGTGAGGATTGAGTAGAAAGAAATACAGAACCAAGTCCCTGCACTCAAGGACCTTAGCCTAGTTGGTAAGGGAAAATGTTTAGACAAAAACTATGGCTAATAATAATATAAGGGAATTACTTAAAAGGGTCAATTGTGACATTTAGACCCTATCTTATGAACTCAAATGAAGCAGCAATCAATCATCAAAGGCTAGGAAGCCTAGCAAATGCTTTAAAATGCCTGGTATATAACAGACATGCAATATATACTTGTTGGATGAGGTGAAATTTGAGCTACATCTCAAATGATGGGTAGTATTTAGAGTGGTAGTTTAGAACAGAAACTATAGTGTTGATAAACTACATTGGCATAGGGAAATGCGGGGGAAGTATAGGTGGTGCTGGCGGGACACTGCAAGTAGTAGTTTTTCTAGAGTAAAGGGTTCATGGGCGGAGCTACATTGTAAGTGTGGATGATGCCAGATAAGTAAAGGCCTAGGATGTATGGAAAAAGTCTTTGAGCTTTATCATGTGGATGGTGAGAAACCACTGATGGTTTTCAGCAAAGGATAATGTCAAAAGAGGATGAGTATGGTGACAGTGTGCAGGATGGACTGACAGGGAGAGACCAGAAGCAGTTGGACCAGTTAGGAGGCTACTGAATTAGTCTGGGCAAGAAATGATTAGGGCTGTAAGTAAGGTAACAGCAGTAGAAAATGTAGTAAGATATGCAATAGCATGTAGCAGATAAATGAACAGGATTTAGTGACTTGATTTCATATGTGGGACAAAAGAAAGGTAGAAGATAAGATGACTCAGGCTTTTAGTCCATGAGACTGAAGAACGGTGGTGGAATTACCACAAATATTTACTGTGTTTAAGTTGTTCAGTAGTGTCCTAGGGTAGTTCACAAAAGAACAAGTTTCAGGCAACTAATTTTGTTAGCTGTTTAATTTCATTTCTATCATTGCATCTTGTGACTCTGAGACTTCAAGAGACTTAGATTCTAAATTGGCATGTTTGAACTCTGCACTGCAGGCAGGGCCAACCCAAATTATGTCAGGTCAATTCCATTGTGTACTGATTCAGCTCTCTTGCTTTTTCATTCAGATTGCAAGTCTATTGGTTCTATTCAGATTTTCCATGTTTAGGCAGTTCATTTAAGGACTGAATAACTTTTATTCATTGGCATATATTCCTCCTTACTCACCTGTGCAGCACTGTCTGTCTGCTTGGTATTAGCACATGTCTTCATGCTTATTTTTGGCCTTTGAAATGGAGACAACTGTACTTGAACAACAATAAGATATGTGGAAAAAATAAAAATAAAAGGAAAAAAAAAACCTTAAGACATCCCAGGGACTGATACTTGCTAAATTTTTATGTAACTGAAGGCACCAACCCTAGAAAAATAATGATGCCTTTGTTTTTATTTTATTAAATTAAATAAATGAGCCCTATTACCTGTAGAGCAGGCACAGAAGTACAGGAAGATCATATTTATTTATTTTTTCCTTTCCACATACAGGCTTGGGTTCAGCAGTATATGATTGAATGAATTCACTGAGGCAAAAGAGACACCAGAAGAAGATATATAAAAGATTAAAAGAATAATATCAGGTAGTATATAAAAATCTACTTTGCATTTTATGTGCTTACTTATTCTAAAGCCATTTATAATAATTTAGTTTGTTCACAAGCCAGAATATTCCCTACCCCACCCAAACACATGCACACTTCAAGATAACAAACCACTATGGTCATTGCTATATATGGGAAAGTAAATGGAGGCAGAATAAAATATGATTTTTGATTGGAAAAAGGATAGATTGAAAAGTAGAGTCCAAGGAGCTTTGTTCTTGAAATTATAATAGATTTTACCACAATGTATTTAAAAAGCATTTTCATATTAGTTCATTTGATTCTCACAGCTTTCTTGTGAGGTAGATCAGATAGATATCATTATTTCCCAAGCAACAGAGAGGATAAAGTACTCACCTAAGGTCACTGAGAATTTAGTATCAATACACTTTCTCTTTATTCTTTTTCTTCTTTATTTTTCTTAGATGAGGAAAGGCTATTGCTAAGCTTTGCTTTGGGCCTCGATAGTCAATCAGTCATCAGGGGCAGGGGACAGCAGAAGAGACATGGATGTCCCTCCTGCAATACAGAGATCATGGATCTGTGGAAGTCCCATATACCTCTGTCAGTTAAATTCAGAAATGGGAAGGAAGCACCCAGCGTTTTGGGTTCAACTCCCTCAGAATGGGAGTCATGCTCCACCTTATCAAGATCAATGGTTGATTTTCCTTAAGTATCTAGAAATGTTGTATGGGAATAACCCCCCTACTGAAGTTTAGATAATGGGTCATAGAGGGCAAGGCATCTTTTTTTTTTTAATTTGAAGACCTAGAGTGTTCCCTTTCAGCTTAGGATGAATCAAGTCATGGTTCGAGTGCTTTTTAAAGAGATCAATCTCATTCACACACAGAGTTTTAATGAATTATTTGTACAGTAATGAATATCAAATTTAATCTCCTTCTACCTTTCTCTCCTGAGATTAAGATCTATGTGTCAATGAAATAGACAGCAGAGAGAAAGAAGGAACTCCTACCCTTTGTGACAGTATGGATGGAACTGGAGAGCATTGTGCTAAGTAAAATAAGCCAGGCAGTGAGGGACAAATACCATATGATCTCACCTTTAACAGGAACATGCAGGGCCTTTGACAACCTCTGGCCCTATGGGGTCCTTAGCCCCAGCCATTCCCTCCCTTGTCATGTCTTTTCCTCTGCTACCCTTGTGGGGCCTCTGTGCCCAAGTGTCAGAGGAGAAAGGGGAAAAGAAGAGAAAAATAGCTAATAGCTTTAGTAATTATTTATATATAGCTTTATTTATTTCCTGAGACAACTGTTTTTGCCATACTGCTGGAATGTGTGTCTGCTCTCTCATATTTGGCAGTTCAATTAAGCCACCACTTTAATGACTCCAGAACCACATCCCTGAGAGGTCATCCTAACTGTTTCTGCCTCTCCAGCTTGATGCCAGAACTTTCATGCCTGTCTGGAGGCTACAGCTGGCCAGTGGAAAGGTATGTATTCTCAAGAGACTTGCCCTCTGCCCTGGCCACCTCCACTACTCTCCTATGAGAGGTCTTGTGGCCTATTGCAGGCTCCAGGGAGAGCTGGTAAACTCTTAGCCTTTGGCAAAGATAGGGAGGAACATGGACTCAGAGGGAAGCATGTCGGAGGGACTGGGAGGAGCACTGAGTGCATCTAACCTGACCATTGGCTGTCAAGATCATTGTATCCTTGAGCTTCCTTTGAGAAGTTCACCAGATCCCTTTAGTTGCCAGAGTCCTAGTAATCCTTATATCCAGATAGGAATTTATAAGCCTATTCATAAATATTTTTTCTTCTTACTCTTAGTGTGGTGAGGTAGATGGTATTATCTTATTTTATAGGTAAAAAAAATGAGGCTTAGAGAGCTTAAGACAGTTGCTCATAATATGGTAACCCTGACCTTTTCATTCCAAGCCCATGCTCTTTTCAACATTCCAGGGATGTCTTTATGCTTTCCCCTTCATCCTTAGAAAGGGTACAGATGAGATGCTTTAACAGCCTACCCTTTATGTGCCCTTCTCTCCATTTATAATATCTCCCCTGCAGACTCCAATGTTCTCTAGCTATACAGGAGGCGTGAGCAATGCCCAATATCTTAAATGTCCCTTTCTTCCCTCCCAGCAAGAAAAAGGGTTGAGGAATCTGATTCATACTACTGAGCTGATGACTGATACTTGGTAGCAGGCCTTATATGCAAGTCCTAAGGAGTTCATCTTTTGAACAAGGACTGAAACTTAACAGAACAACGCACACCTGATGGAGACTCAGACACTACGGTCAGCTGGTAGTGAAGACAGTATTTTAAATGTGAAGGTAGCTGGAACTATCTATTTCAAATACTGCTCAGTTTCTACAGGAGCAAAGAGAAGGATGTGAGGTTCTTACTTCTGACATGTGCCTGAAAGGGCTCAGTCAGTGCTGCTGCCTTTCTGACTGGTGAGCAGCAGGGAGGCACACACATTAGCAGAGTCTACACTGCTGAGACCATATGGGATTCTCTATTCTGGGTAGAGGACCAACTGTTCCAGGAGAATATAAGAGGGTAGGAACCTGCGTTGAAAGTAGAAGCCAGAAGCCGGTGGGTTCTCATTCCTGGTTTGCTGTTGCTTCATTGAGTAAATGCCTTTACCTCTCAGGTCCCTTTTCTTACCTGTAAAGCATAGTGAAGCTCTCTCAAGTGGAAAATGAGCATCTGGAGAGACTGTATACTTTTTGAACACAATATCCTGTTTGATCAGCAAGTCTTTTTTTAAATAATTACTTTATTGTTTTTCAATTACAGTTGTCTGCATCCTCTCCCCTCCCCTCCCCCAACCCCCTCCAACCCCACCTCCCTTCCCTGCCTCCCTCCTCCCCCTTGATTCTGTCCATGTGTCCTCTATAGTGGTTCCTGAAAACCCTTCTCCCCATTGTCCCCTCCCCCCTCCCCTCTGGCCACTGTCAGACTGTTGTTAATTTCAATGTCTCTGGTTATGTTTTGCTTGCTTTTTGCTTTTGTTGATTATGTTCCAGTTAAAGGTGAGATCATAT
>PVJI01025573.1:0-20256 GCA_004026765.1 Micronycteris hirsuta | reverse complement strand
TAGTGGAATTGCTGGGTCAAAAGGCAGTTCCATTTTCATTTTTCTGAGGAAGTTCCATACTGTTTTCCACAGTGGCTGTACCAGTCTGCATTCCCACCAACAGTGCAGTAGGGTTCCCTTTTCTCCACATCCCCTCCAACAGTTATCTGTTGCTTTGTTGATGATGGCCATTCTGACTGGTGTGAGGTGGTATCTCACTAGAGGAAAACATCGGTAGGAAAATCTCAGACATTCCACGCAGCAGCATCTTCAGTGATATGTCCCCTAGAGCTAGGGACATAAAGGAAAGAATAAACAAATGGGATCTTATCAAAATAAAGAGCTTCTGTGGGGCCAAAGAAAATAGTATTAAAATAAAAAGAGAACCAACTGTATGGGAAAACATATTTGCCAATGATACCTCAGACAAGGGTCTGATCTCCAAAATATACAAAGAACTCATACGACTCCACTCCAGGAAGACAAAAAAACCAATTAAAAAATGGGCAATAGACATGTCTCAGTTAAATTTAATGTCCTCTATTCAGTCTTGATAATCAGCAATTTAACTGTATAACCCGATAAATGTTTATTCAACACATGGCTCAGTATATGGACAGCAGCTCAAGGGACATGTATCCAGAGCTTTGGCTTTCTCTTCTTAAATGAGTTTAACTTCAAAGACATCTTTTTCAATGTTTTTTTCTAAGACTGAATGTTCATAATGTATAATTCCTTTTAATTGTACTGATACATCAAGGTCAGTAGAGATGATTCTCTGACACCTCTAATTGAATTTGTTAAATTGCACCTGTAGTTGATTTTTCAGTTGTCCACAGTATGAAACCTATTTCTACACATGAATAAAGTGGTATGGGTTTTGCAATGTGGGTTCCAATAGTCAGATGGTGTGGTGGGTTTCAAAATGGTCTCTGAAAAATTTAGATTCTTATCCCTAGGTTGTGTTATTTAGTATATAAGACATTGAAGGTGTAATTAAGTTAAAAATCTTGAGAATGTCTTGGTTTGCCTACCTGTCTGTGCCCTAAATGCTATCAAAAGTGTTCACTTAAGAGTGAGGCAGACAGAGAAAAGGCAATGTGAACACGGAGGCAGAGATTGCAGTGTGGTAGCCCCAGTGCGAGGAACGCCGGCACCCACCAGCAGTTGGAAGAAGCGAAAACACAGTGTTCACTGGAGCCTCCGGAGGGAGCGCAGTCCTGCTATGGTTTTGATGTTGGCCTAGTGATACAATTTCAGACTCATGACTTTCATAGCCATGAGAAAAATAAATTTCTGTTCTTTTAAGTGACTAAACTTATAGTAATTTGTTAGAGCAGCCACCTTACACTAGTACGTATTCTCTCATTTCACACTTTATTTGAGAATTGGTATCCCAAAGAAACATTGTTTTACTGGTCTTAGCAACGGTGGGACCTCGAGTTTTCAACAACTGAATCAAAGTGCTAGCGACAATGCAAAGAATACTTGTAACATTATTGACATCTCCCTAGAATTCATTCCTAGGGAGATTTTGGCCGCCTCTTTTATTCAACATATACTCCATTTTCCTACCTCTATTCTCGTCTTATGAGTATGTGTGTGTTTTCTCTAACATTTCTATTGAGTCTGTGAACTCCCAAAAGCATTTATTGTTGCTTCATTAGACAGTCGATTTCTGTTGCCTGCAATAGTGATGTATACACACGTACACACACATTTTTATTTTTTACTTGCACACTACTGATTGGACGTATCTTTCAGATAAGGCAGATCTATCACCCTGTAAGCATGTAATATTAATGCAAGATATTAAAAGAGGAAACTGGTTGCAGGGCATAGGAGCATTTTTTGTACTATTTTCTAAACTTTTCTGATATTCTAAAGCTACTCCAAATCAGAAAATGTATTCAAAATAAAACTATCTTTAGATTTATTGACAATAAATACAGTGATCACAGGAGTGTGGACACAGTTTTTTCTATTTAGGATATCTTAGAAAAAATGACTAAAGCATTAATGACAAAATAGGAAGAATAAATACCAAAGGCAGAAAGTCACAGATGATACATAGTTATTTCATTTGAAATAAGAGGGAATGATTGTACATGAATGCTTTTGTGATATCTTCATTGGCAAGAGTGGCTACAGCAAGTGGAAAGGAATTAATGGTTTTATTTTTTTTGTTGTTGTTCTAATTATTGTATTTTCAAGTAAGTTGTGAGCAGTATCAGTAGGTATACTGAGGGTTCTCAGAGCCAGTTTTCTTCCCAATATATTTCTATTTGTAAGTGTACAGATTTAATAAAATATGACAATCACCTGAAACTTTAATCCCTGGAATGTAAAACAGAGCATTAAGGTACCTACCACTGTCCAAAAGCTATCAGGAAAAATGAAGTAATTGATATGTGTGAAAATTGTGGTTTATAAAATTGAATCTGGGTATTTTCGGCAAAATATCTATTTGAAGGACTTTAAAGTCCTCTAAAATGACTAAAACCTATAAATAAAACATTTATAAAAATAATTTTTAAGAAACAAATATGAATTAAAATATGCTATATTTTGTAACCTAGAATACTAATATGTATGTTAAAACTAGGTAAATGGGTGAAAAGGCATGGAGAAAAATGCATCTTCATGAATTAATTGCATTAATGTAAGAGCCAAAAGCTTTTTGAAAATTAATTTTGCAATTCACAGTAAAGAACTTAAAAGTCATTTATCCGCCAGGGGCTAGTCAATGAAACAGAATCCATTCTAGCTATTTAAAATGGTAGGTTTAATACAGGAAAATGTTGATGGGGCAAAAACACTAACAAGTGAAAGCAAAACAACGACATCCAGAGAACATAATTTCAGGAAGCATTATCACCCTAAAGATAAAAAGAGAGAGGGAGAGAGATTAGGTTTCCAAAACTCAGGAGATTGAATAAGGGGTTTGTTGTAGGTATAATTCAAGTATCTGCAAAATGGGTCATAGAAATATGCTGGTGCCTCAGGACTTCAGTGGAGTGCTGTGAAATGCTCTTGCTCAGGGGTCACAGGAAGGGGTATTTCTAGGGTCTCAGTGAGCTGTTTCAAGGTTTCCCCCAAAATCTAGGTCAACCTTTCTGGTGCTGGGGGCAACCTCCAATGCTGTGTAATGCTGGCAAGGATATAAAAAAGGGAAAGATATTCTCCTTTCCTTCTAACTTTCAATTTTCCTGTAGTGACTTCTGTTGGAAAAATGCAATAGGAATCATGTTGACAAAGATGCATGAATAATGTAGTTTGTTATCTTCCAGCTCTTCCATCACAGAGTATAAAGGGTGGATGTAGAGTGGACAGACATAATTGTGAATAGATTCATATCTAAATACATATTACAAAGGTTTATAAATACAGATGCCAAATGCACTTCTATTGATTATGATAATTTTAATGGAAACAATACAAAGGCTCATCCTCCATTACATTCATATGTAAATATAACATAAAACATAACAATAGCTTAAAAGCAAACCTCCAAACATTCAAGGTTTCTTTTACTTTTCATTGTTTTCTCAATTATTTCTTCTGTGTCTTAATCATCCCTTCCATAGAACTTCCAGAGTTGATCTCTTTGACAGGAGCCAGAAACTTGTGCTGAGTCTCTCAGAACAAGACATTTCAAAAAACGTAAGAAAATGCATTGCTTAGCTTATAGAATAGATGACATGTGGAAGAGCCAAATGTGCCTGAGGGACAGAACATTTGAGAGATATGCTAGAATGCAGGTTGACTCAGCATTCAAAAATTATCTATTTCTATTTTTAGCACTTAATTATGAGAAAAGTGAATACAAAATGCAAAATTTATTTTGTAGTTTTATAGGGCTGTGGAAGAACTAAGTGATTTTGGTTTGTGAAGCACTTATCAAAGGCAAAGGCGATGTTGTAAGAGTAGGACGCCATGAAGAGCGAAGGGAAAAACTGGTTGGCAGGACCTCTGAGTGCTCTCATATCCGGAAGGAGGAACAAAGTCAAATAGTAAAATCATGAAATATAAAAATGTGAGAGCATGTTTTAAAATGCTAGGTTGTTGCAGTTGTAACTGAAATAAAGAACTACTGATAAACTAAAATATGTTCAAGTTTGTAATACCCTTGATTACATCAACAACTCTTGGGAATTCATTATCATGAAAAAATAATATAACAAACTATTATGATCAAATTGAAAGAAATGCTATTGAATAGCTAATCACATAGGCATACTTTCCTAAAACTATAACACATTTCAGAATATAAAGAAAGTCTCAAGGAAATGCTGTTCAGTGAGCATATAGAGTGATGTTTCAAGGCCTTAAAATGTTCTCAGTTTGAGAGTATGAATAACTACTGTACATTTCACTAAGAACTGCTTTTAGATTTTACTAATTAGCAAGTATTTGACAGGTACTATGCTATGAAATGTCTTGGGACACCCTTTGCTTTATGCTTTAGATACTCTGTCCAGCATGATGAATTTAAAGAGTATCTTCAACTTGCATATTTTGCATTCTCTTTAAAGTACATCTCCTAAATTCAAGCTGTGGATGTATTGTAATATCTAATTAGTTTCAAGTTTTCTGTCAGTTTTGTTTTTCAACTAGTCGTGAGAAAACATGTCACACACAGTTAATATGCCTCTCTTTAAGTTTTGTAAAAAGCATTACAAAGCTCCTAGAATTTAAGCTGGAAAATGTAAGAAGTACATTGACTCTTTCAAATCATTAGGGGAACATTTAGCGCAGTAGAGCAGTGACTCACTAAATTTCAAGCACTGGTGGCTTTAATGCAGTTAGTACAATGTAATTTACACTCAGGGACTAGTTCATATACCTGGAAGGATCTAAACCATTGCCTACTTAATTGACATGATTTTTTAAAGGGAGATAGAGCACCCTAATATTTACGTGTAAAGAAAATTGGGATTACGTTACCTCTTTAAGGTGAGAGAAAAAAATAATTACTGAAGTAAGAATTGAAAGTTTGTTTTCATTCTCAGTGTTCTAGTTAGAAAAAAATCATTTTGTGATGTGAACCTACTGAGTATAATTCTGGAATTTGCTTAGGTTGTAATTTCAAAAGACACAGGTTAACATAGTATGAAACGCTGAAGTTATATAGTACATTTGTCATTTATATAAAGGGCTAATTGTAAATTCAGCAAGTTATGCAAATTTCACAGTCAAATCACCCTTAAACGATCTCTCCGGAAGGTGCCAGTCAAGAAACATATATACTTCTTCTAAGGAATCTCATATGATTGTTTTGTTATTAGAAAATATTCTCCCATTGAATATCAGATGGAAAAACTAAGTTTAATTTTAGGATCTGTGAAAAACGTACTTTAACACTAGAATTATGCTTAGTGTGGTATGTTCTAACTTTGGGGGTCAAGGGGAACTACAAGAAAGGTTATTGCAAAGCAACCCTTTGATGGGAAAAATGATGTTTCACCTTTTGCAGAGTGGTTCCAAACTCTGTCATTAAAGCAAAGGGGAAACCCTTTGAGGCTTTACATTTTCTGTATAAAGCAGCTGAGTCAAAGATGTACACGGGATCCACACTCCCTCATCAGCTATTTACACAGGGCTTGACCATGAATTCACAAATCGGATTAAGGAAAAGACATCCTTAACCAAGAAGGAATTCTCTTAGTAGTACACGAAAACAAAACCCTGTCTTCCCCTCTTGCTCTGGATGCATGGTAAAGATTCACCGCTGCTGAAGAAGGCGGGAAAGCAAACTCCATCTGCTCCTGGACGAGGTGCAGGAAAGACCCTGCCCCACAATGGGTCTTTCGGCCGGCCGATAACAAGCAAGCAAGGCGCTGAGCGCTGTGGGAGGGACAGAAACTATATACCAAGGCAAAGGTTGACTGGGGATGTTGAAAGAAAACCCACTGGAGTCAGAACAGAGGCAGCGAAACCAGTCAGACCCAGGATCCTGTACTGAAATGAAACCAGAAGTCTGTTAGCACTAAGGGGAGCCGCAAGACAGTCCTTCCAAAGAGGAGCTCTGTAGGCACGGGGCATCTTGAAAGTCCCGGGGTTCTGGAGGATGTACAGGATCGTTGATAAAGCCTCACTTTCATGTCGAGTTTCTTAAACTTTTCACCTGTTTTATACCTATCTCAACTTCAAGGTTCCGTATTATTGATTAGGGTATCATAATGTCTGGGAATCTTAGTAATGGAGGACAGCTGGAAGACAGTTGTAGTTACAATAATTTTCCCTGCGACCCATACCTTCAATCCCAGCTCAGTGTTACCTACCAACTCATGAAGAACTGACTTATTAAATGCTTCTAAAATTGACATTAAATCCTTCTGCATTTTGGTGAGTTCATAGTCCAGCAAACACCCTTGAACACAGTAACCATTCAATATATAGTCATTTAATAATACCCATTAAAAAGTTAATGCTCCAAAGAAAAGTATTTTCTAGCCTTCCTCTTAGAAGTACAAGAATTCCAGGAGAGAGGTGATGCCTTATTTATTACTTTGGGATTTTTGAGTGTTATATTGTAACAATAAAATAAAAATATATAAGTGGAATATCGGAAACATTATGGACATGGACAACAGTGTGGGGATGGACTGTGGGTGGGGGTGGGCTGGGCAGAGGAGAGCAAAGGGAGAAAATTGGAACACCTGTAATAGAATGACAATAAAAACCCATTAAAACATTACATTCTCAATTTCAATTTAATGTTATACATAATAAAATTTGCTAGCTCATTAGAATTTGCAACATATCTTTACATATATTAACTCATGTAAGTTAACACAAATTCTGTATATGTATTATACATATTATTAGTCTTGGTTTATATTCAAAGAAACTGGATATATATATATATATATGTATATATATGTGTGTGTGTGTGTGTATATATATATATACACATATATATATATAGTTCTTAACATCAATCCAGAAACTCTGGTATGACTCTGAATGAACTTTTTATATTAGACCATATTGCCATTTCAGTTAGATATATGCCCAGTTCCTCATTTTTATATTTACAATTTATAATAAAGATGGACAACTCTTAAAATATGGGCATGGTAAAATGTAACAGTTTCTGACACTTTGAAAAGAACATGTCTTTATTAAGATTAAGGCAGCTATAAGAATCATGCCAATCATTTATCTTATACCCATAAATTTGTTAAAGTTGTACTTATACAGTGTTATAAAACATTTTTCAAAAAAACTTTGACAATGATAAGTAGTAAATAGCATGAAATAAAACATTAGAAATGAACCAAAATGGCTTTCCAATGACAATGTGTTTTATAAGTACTACATTAACTAAAACATTGATTTTTCATTCGAAATAACCCTCTGCCACAGTTTTGAGAAATATCTTTTACACGCCCTTCTTTTAGTGAAGGCCTCCCAGTGACTGCACACATTTAACAGTGATAATCCTTGATTCTCTTGCATTGCATTAACCTTCTTATACCCTGTTTATCCTTAAAATTATTCTATTTCCAGGATTTCTAATTAGATACTCTAGCTCTGACCAGAGCTTCTAATATCTTATTCTTCCCACCTCCCCAAGCACTTGGTGACCTCACACTTTAACTAAAATCATTTCTGCTTCAATTATCCTGGCATATCAGAATCCAAAACCACCTCTTCTTTTCTGCTACTTTCTGAAGTTAACTGACTCTCCTAGCTCATTGTAAAATCACTTAGAAAGTCATTCTTCACCTTCTGTCTTCTATTCATCAACTACTTTCCAATTTCCAACTCACTGCATTTTAGTTTCTGCTTTCATACATTATTGAAATTAATTTTCTTAGGGCACTCATTTATTTCTTAATTATCTCTGCCTTGTCCATGTCTCAAGGCATTTTAAAAAAAGACAAATGGAATGCCGTTCATGAAATTGGATCTAAATAGTGGAGTCTATAAAAGATGGACAATCTTTTATTAGAAAAAAACAGTTCATTTAAAATGGGTGTTCAAATGAGAAACAATATGTTTTAAATGTCTGTGGATTGAGTGTTAAGTTTTTTCTATTGTTTATAATGAGAAAAAAGAAGTGGCAATAAAGTTTCTGTTATCATTGTTTGAGAGGAACCAGGATATCATAGCAAAAGAACAAAGAATAATTAAATGCATGAGATTTAATTAAGAGTTTAAATAATATATGGATTTATACAAACCCAATGATGCCATTTGACTATAAAGCGAAAAAATTAATATTTGAAGATAGACTTTTTAAAAACTTGCATTCTTCTTAATAGTGATACACTCTACTAAAGTATAATTTATTGAGGTATTAGCTTAGTGTAGAATTCTCTTATTTTATATCATTATTTTGTTTGTTTTATAAGACACATGTCATTTTAGCTGAAAACATTTTGCTGATAATTGAATGATATAAAAATTGAGGTATTATTCTGTTAAAGGATTATTTTTAATCAATAAATATATAAGAATTTTTGATACACACAAAAACTATAGATGAAAAGGTCAGTGAAGGCTTAGCCTTATTCATTATAGTTGAAAGAGGCAGTGGAAGCCATTAACTATTATAGCTACAAATGATATAGATCTGATTGACAAAAACGGGTACATAAACATGCAATGGAGATTTTAATGCACAGCCTAAAATGTTTAAATAACTTAATTGTAATTGAATGTCTGTTGTCCCAAATTCATAGGCTCTCACTTAGAATGCACAGGGGATTAAAGGGTGGCCAATTCCATGACATCGTTTCTGTCTATGAAAGCTCTAAATTACAAAGCAGTGAGTCCCACATGTTAAGTGAACAGCAGTAATCTGTAACTGAGGTTACAGCCATGAAGTCAAAGGAAACATTTATTAAAAAACAAGGAAATGGTTTTATTGTGAGAAAATCACTTTTGGTATTTTTAGCAAGCTCATAAATTTATTAGCAAAAATTGAGGCATACAAAGCACAATTCTTATCCAATATGCACTTCCCTCTCTTATCTTGTTGGGATAGCCATGTGCTCAGCTAAAGGATTTACCCAGGTTCCTTGCAGCTAAGGTTGGCTCTTCTGTTTTAACCAATGAGGTATAAGTGGAATGGTGCTGAGTAATTTTTGGAAAACATTGGTAAGGCCTCTTGTGGTTAAGACAACACTGATCGAAATCAAAGGCAAGGGAGTATAAAGCAATATTTTACTGACAATCATATTTTATAAAAGGTTATAGATGTATCTGGAGCTGTTCTTTTTCTCTGCCTTTTCTTGGATTTAGAATATATAGATTCAGGAGACTTCAGTACATTCACAAGACAACACAATGAAGAAAAAAGCTAATGTTGTAAGGTTGACAGAGTGAAAGACAGAAATAAAATAGTTCACTGAGAAGATTTTTGACAGCAACCAATTCCATCCTCTATATACCCATATTATAATGTGAAATATAAAATAAACTCCTTTTCTATTAAGTCCACTAAAGTTTAGTTTCCATTGCTCACTGCTAATTATATTAGTGTATATAATAAGAGCGATATGGTAGGCACTACATGGGAATGTTTACATAGTCAAGGAATATTCAGTTTGGCTCCAGATCTTCACTTTCTACTCATTCCTAGAACCTGTGCACTAGTTGCATTGAATTGTCTTGCTCTTGTCATTTAGTATCTTCTTTATCATTTAAGATCTAAGATAAATGTTATATTCAATAAAAAATTTGTTTTGGGCATTTTTCCAAAGACACAAATATCATTTATAGTGTTATCATTAATTGTATTGCAACGCAATTTGTTTTTTTTTTTTTTCATCTGTAAGTTCCTAAAAGACAATATATTGTATTTGCATATAACTTTGTTATAGGCTCATAATAGTTAGTTATAAGAACACGTGAAGCGATTAAGGTACTCCCATACTCCTTACCCAGGGAGAACTCAAGGTTAATTTTTTCTTAACCATGAATATGTTCGATTTAACAAAATAGTAAGAAAAACATCTATCTAAACTGTGAGATCAAAAGGACAAAAAAACAAAAGTAAGTCAACTGTTCAAGGAACTGTAAATACTCTGGAAATTTTTGTTCACCAAACAGTTACACAGCAACAGGTACTTTTCTCAGAGCTTTAAAAATATTGATTCATGTTATATTTGTGATAACCTTGTGATGTCTGCACTAATATTACCACTGACTTTCAGGAAGCAGGTGAAGGAATGGAGGTGGTAGATAATTTCAGATGTAGCACTTTTTCATCATGGATCTGCCTACCGCAAATACTGAGTCACTACTAGAGTTTTCTAGCCCTTTATTTGATTAGTTGACTAAAACATGGACGCTTATCAAATTCTCTAATAAAGTTGAGGTATCAAGCATTACTTACTTTAATGTAGAGAAATGCATGCAATGACTTAGAGACATACGAATGTTTAGAAATGGGGTTACCATGTGATTCTCTCAATGCCTTTAATTGTATCCCCAAAGATTAACCTGAACCATGTATTGAGAAAGTAGATGAGAAAAACACAGCACCATTAAAACCACTGAAACACCTGCCTACCAAAAGTTGGCATGAGGTTGGTGATACTGCCTTTGAAAGCTGCTCCTTGATTTTATTAGAAATGATGTGCTCTCAGACTGGATGAAGCCAGGTACTTCTTTATAATTTCCCGAGATAAATTACAGCTCTGTTTAAACAACAGGGATTTGTGGCTGTGGTTAAGTGATATTGAATTATCAATAACTAAAATAACTGAACACCACACTCAGGGACCACTTAAATTACATAGCAGGAACCAGAGGTCTTTCAAACAAATATAGTTTTGATTGTTATGAAAACTAATGGCCCCTTCTCCAATTCCCAAATATGTGAAAGCTCACATTTCTAGCATCTCTCAAAGGAAAATTATATGATCTCAAGAAAAGATATTTCAATCACACTAAAAATTTTTATGTACTACAATCTTATTCCTAACCTTCCACCAAAGGACTAAAAACTCTTTACTAGGGCCACAGGGTTCTAGGGAAAGAAAATAAACCGATCACAGAACTTTTTTGATCTTGATCTAAACCAAAAGCAGCACTACATCCCTAAATGAAAGATAAAGTTCAGTACCACAGTTAACAACCTAAAAGATTATTTTTTTAAATAATTACTTTATTGTTGTTCAATTACAGTTATTTGCATCCTCTCCCCTCCCCTCCTCCCTTCCCCTCCCCCCCCCCCCCCCCCCCCCCCCCCCCCCCCCCCCCCCTCCAGCCTCCCTCTTCCCCCTTAGTTCTGTCCATGTGTCCTCTACAGTGGTTCCTGAAAACCCTTCTCCCCATTGTCCCCTGCCCCCTCCCCCCTGGCTATTGTTAGACTGTTCTTAATTTCAATGTCTCTGGCTATGTTTTGCTTGCTTTCTGCTTTTGTTGATTATGATCCAGTTAAAGGTGAGATCATATGGTATTTGTCCTGCCTGGCTTACTTCACTTAGCATAATGCTCTCCAGTTCCATCCATGCTGTCGCAGGGGTATAAGCTCCTTCTTCCTTTCTGCTGCGTAGAATTCCATTGTGTAAATGTACCATAGTTTCTGATCCATTCATTTGTAGATGGACACTTAGGTTGCTTCCAGCACTTAGCTATTGTGAATTGTGCTGCTATGAACATAGGAGTGCAAAGGTTCTTTTGAATTGGTTTTTCAGGATTCTTAGGGTATAATCCCAGTAGTGGAATTGCTGGGTCGAAAGGCAGTTCCATTTTCATTTTTCTGAGGAAGTTCCATACTATTTTCCACAATAGCTGCACCAGTCTACATTCCCACCAACCTAAAAGATTCTTTTATTTATCTAATTTATTGGGGTGGTGTTGTTTATTAAAATCAATAATAAGATTTCAAGAATTAATGCCTGTATATTGCATTGTGGGCTCACCACCCAAAGTCAAATCTCCTGCCATCACCTTATATTTGACCACCTTTACCCTTTACTGTGTCCCCCAAACCCTTTTCCTCTCTGGTAACCAGCATACTGTTGCTGTGTCTACGGGTTTTTGTTTGTTTGGTTTGTCAGTTCATTCATTGCTTTCAGGTTTATATCCCACATATGGATACAATCATATGTTTCTCCACACACACACAATTGTGGTCTGCAAAGGCTAATAAGCAAAATAAATGTGTGAGTGTGCACATATGCTGCTCTAAAAGAAAGTTTTCAGAACACTTAATGTAAAATGGAATACAAACCATTGTATTTTAAAAATTCCTTTTAAGTTATATTTCAAAAAACTAAGGAAAAATGTTCAAGGTTTATAAAATAAAAATGTATTTTTGAGGAAGTGTTTTAAGAGGAAAATGGCATAAAGATACATATAAAAACTTAAGGTTACAACAAAGAATTGTTAAAAAAATGAATATAAAAATCTTAGGATTCGCCCTGGCTGGTGTAGCTCAGTGGATTGAGTGCAGGCCTGCAAACCAAAGGGTCGCCAGTTCCATTCCCAGTCAGGGCACATGCCTGGGTTGCAGGCCAGGTCCCCAGGGGGCCATGTGAGATGCAACCACACATTGATGTTTCTCCCCATCTCTTTCTCCCTCCATTCCCTTCTGTCTAAATATAAATAAATAAATAAATAAATAAATAAATAAATAAATCTTTAAAAAAATCAAATGTTTAAAAAAAATTTTAAAAAATCTTAGGATTTCAGACAGGAAATGAATTTTGTTTAAATTGAAATATGTATGTTTTATGTTAAATATTAAAAACACACCTATACTCCTATGAGGAAGAAAGTAACAAAAAATTGAGGAAGTAGATAATTTAAAACACTTTGACTAACAAAAATCAGATGTATTAAACAAAAATTAAAAATAAATTTAAGTCCAGCATCCTCACTGTCTGAAGTATGCACAGGTAATAAGCTACAAATAAATTTTTTCAATAGAAGAGCAGTGTTATTCAGGAGTATGCCTAAACATTGTCAAACGTAGAATAACTTTAATATAAACTGTAGATATTCAAGTAATGACCATATGAAATAAACTAAAATATTAATTATTCTATTGTTCAGTCATAAGTGTACCATGTGCACACAAATTCCAATACTTTCATGGAGTTTTTTTATTCATTGTTCTCTCAAATATTAATACACTGGGTAAAATAAATATATTGTATATTTTATAAAATTAGAACTACAATTTCAAAACCAAAGCATGAAAAAACATTACAAGATGCTGTAAATGTTTTCAACCATAAGAGATTTCAGATCACTAGTATGTTAAGATGGAGACCTACTTACTTTGACTTGACTCTATGATTAGGCATATAATTATATTATTGTTTTTGTTGTTATTAATATAATTGTTATTCTTTAAGAGTAGTATATAACTATGAATGCTAGAGCATACTATAATACAAACTCTGTAAAAGCAAGTTTTGTGTCTTATCATTCTCTTAGTCTATAATATTTTCTAAAAGAATACTTCATAGAAATTTCCAAGCCAATATACTAAATTAGAATCTGATTATTCTTTTATTACTCTTCTTTTTCCTGTGATAATATCATACAATTTCATTTGTGTTCATGTTTAAGTATGATATTAAAACTTTCCTTGCCATAGAATAAGTATTTCCTTTGGAAATCAGCATCTGCCTCAGTGCTTTGCTGAGAACTGGAATATCTGGAGTAACCCCTTCACAGCAACTCTCACTTATTCAATTTTTTTAATAATTGTACATATATGTTGTACTCCATGTTTATGGTTTGAAGAGGGTATAAAAGGGATAAACAGTGATAAAAAATAAAATATATATACATTTAAAAAACATATGTTAAAGTTTTAATTCCCAGTACATTTCAATGTGACCTTATTGTAGATAAGCTCTATAAATAGGTAATTGAGTTAAAACAGGCTTACTACGTTGGGCTCTAATGCAATAGAACCAATGTCCTTAAAAAGAAAAGATATTTGAATGCAGAAAAGCACACAGGAAGACCACCATCTGGAGGAGGAAGGCAGTGATTGGGGTGATGCTTCTACCAGCCAAGAAATGTCCAATATGGCTAGTGACTTACAAGAAGCATGTAAAGAGACATACTGGGTTGGCAAAAAGTTTAGAATTTTTTTTACGTAAGGTGGCTCTGGTAGTGTTTAATGTCTTTAACTTCATTCAAAACACGTTTGTTAGACGGCATTGTGACAGCTGTCATCAGTGTGCATTAAAAAATAGCTCACCAAAATTGGTGAATTTTTGTGTAGCCATTTAAATATTGAAGCTGGAAGAATATATGCAACATTTTCAGCATATTATGCTTTATTATTTAAAGAAAGGTAAAAACACATCTGAAATGCAAAAAAAGATTTGTGCAATATATGGAGGAGGTGCTGTGAATGATTGAATATGTCAGAGTGGTTTGCAAAGTATCATATTGGGCATTTTTTGGTGAGCCATGTTCCACAGTTGGGTAGACCAGTTGAAGTGGATAGTAATCAAATCAAGACCTTAATTAAGAACAATACATTATACCATATGAAGAGAACCAACATGCTCAAAATATCTAAATCAATAAAATTATTGGTGAAAATGAAACATTTTTACAGAAAAAAATGAAACAGACTTTTTGGCCAACCCAACAGAACAGACTAACTCACAGCTCTCAGAAAGAATCAGTACTGCCTACACTTTGCTCTCTGACTTCTAGCTCCTAGAACTGTAAGAAAATAAATTTCTGTCATGAAGAAACCAGTTTGTTATGGCAGCTCTATCAAAGTAGTACATTAGTCTTTAGAGGATCAAGTTCTCACTTATTCATCTTTTCATTCCTCCTTTTTTCTCCTGGAATCATTACAAATTGATTTCTTTCTTCTTTCAACTATTTGTCTAACATTTAGCTAGTCTTTTATGCTTGAAATATGGGTAGATTTTATAGAGACTCATAAAATTTTCTCTAAGAACATAAAAGAAAAGAATTTCCAGGATTACGAGTCAACAGAACAACGTTAAGCAAGAGAGACATGTAGAAAAGACATATGAAGATATATCATTAAGTGCTAGGTACTTATATTAAAGAATGTCTAAGTTGTATGGAATAAAGATGTGCTATGACAGAGAGACATGAACCATGAGGTTGGAACAAGGATAACTAGCATACTTGACTCATTCGTGTTAAAACCAGGACATGAACCGCTACCAGGAAGATCTAAGCACTGGAAACATTCAGGTTTCCACCAGAGTAGAGAGACTTGCACATGCGAATTGACCAGGATAGAACAAATGTTCTTTTGTAAAATATAAAATTATTGAAATCATTAGAGTCTATTCTGTGAGCAAAAATGTTATGTTAAATATCAATAACAAAAAAGATACCCAAATTTTATAAAATAGCATATTCTTAAATAGTCAGTTGATCAAAGGAAAACTACAAGTGAAATTAGAAAATACTTTGAACTGAATGATAAGGAAAACTCAACTTATTAAGATTTTGCAATATACATAAATAAATGTTTAGGAGAAAATCATATCTTTAAACGTTATAATAGAAAAAAAGATATAAAATTTACCTGATCCCACTTTTATAAATTGGAAAATCATAGAAAATTAAATGAAAAATAAGTAATGAGAAATAATGAGCCACAATTAGAAAAAATCAATGAAACAATAAATTGTTTTTAAAAGATCAGAAATTTATATTTCATTGTATTGTAAAAGCAAACAGAGAAGATGTAAATTACTGAAATTAAAAATAGAAAAGTTATTATGACTGAATCAATGCACAGTAAAATGATGAAAAGACGAGATATAAGCAAATTTATATAAGTGACTGAGGCTTAAAGTGGATAAATCCCTTGATCAAGAAAATATCAAGACTGATACAAGAAGTAGAAATCTGACAGTCCCTACATATTGATTAAAAAATTGAAGAGTTATGCAAATAAAGTGTCTGAATTAAATTATAAAGGAAGATTTTCTTTATGTAGGTGACTGTGAAATGATGAAGTGACCTTAACGATGAGGAAAAAAGAAGATATAGGAAAGAATATTTTATGCTACAGGAGCAATATGTGTAAAGGTATCTTTAGAAAAAGATCTTTATTGACCTTGAGGAACTGAAAGAATACCAGTGATTTGGGAGTGTGGGAAAGTACAGTGAAGCAGGAGATGGTCTGTAAATGTTGGCAGGGGTATTTTGAGAATTATAGATTAAAAATACATGTAACAAATTATTCTTTTTTAATATTAAAATCCTTCAGGTATTTATTCAAAAGTCATCTTATTAAAGGTCATCCATGTTACTATCTTATCTGATATTTCATTCCCTTATCCCCTACAACTCAAAACTTTCTTTTTTTTTTCTTTTTTTAAAATGTTTATTTATTTTTAGAGAGAGGGGAAGGGAGGGAGAAAGAGAGGGAGATAAACAGCAATATATGGTTGCCTCTCACATGGCCCTCACGGGGACCTGGCCTGCAACCTAGGCATGTGCCCTGACTGGGAATCGAACCGGGACCCTTTGGTTCCCAGCCTGTGCTCAATCCACTGAGCTACACCAACCAGGGCTCAAAACTTTCTATTTACCCATCTTTGCTGAATATTTTTTTTCTTAACCTATTTATCTGTATGTTTTTATTATTTGTCTCCCCTACTGGAGTGTATACTTGATGAAGGCAGTTTTTAGACTCTTTTATTTACTCTGAATGCTCAGTGTTTAGAGAATTTGCTGGTACATAATAAGTTCTCAATATTTTTTTAAGGAATGAGTGATTACTGAAACAGCGGTAGTGCATGGCCATTAAATTTAAATGCAAAATTTGTAACTGTCGATTCAAAAAGATATACATGATTTCTTTTTTTTAAAGATTTTTTATTTATTTATTTTTAGAGAGAGGGAAAGGAGAAAGAGAAGGAGAGAAACAGCAATGCGTGGTTGCCTCTCACATAGCCCCCACTGGGGACCCTATACATGATTTCTTATTAACAACAAAAAAAGAATGTAGATCATTCAAAATACACAACTTCAAGAAAATGCATTTGTCTATGGGATCTCATGCAGGAAAATATATCATAAGGAGCAGTGCATCTTCAATAATTTTAAGCAAAAAGAGAATGACTTTAAATGTCTTTTCCCAAGGAATATGAATGAGATAAAGGACTTCCTTTTAAGCGCATAGTGATCACCATCAGTCCTTCAATACCAATGCCAGTGGTCCACATCTTTCAGAGCTAATATGCATGGGGGCCATATTTCTGCAGTATCATTCCATAGATGCACTTTAAACACTTTATGATGTACACTAGTAACACAGTCAAGAAAATGTCAAACCCAGACCACAAAGAAAAAAAAGTGTGTAACAATTGAAAATGAAAACAACTGTCCCCTTTCATATCTTCTCATGTAATGACATGACCTTTCTAACAAATGACATGTAGAATAAAGATTTTTAGATTTATTATCAGTTTAATTGAGGCATATAATTTTCATATTAGACAATTGTGTATTAAAAACATCTACACAAAAAGAGAGTAGAATATAAAGCACATGCTAAAATGTTTAAGGTTAATGTATACAAATGGTTATCACGCTAACAAAATTGACCAATGTGAAATGTTGGAGTCAGATGGATTCCAGCTTAAACATTTGTGTTACCAACTTTCTAACTTTGTAAGCTTTACTAACCTACCAAATCTCTAGTTCTTTTTCCCTGTGTATTCAAAATATATCACAATTCAAATGGGATCTTCATGAACGTTGATATTATGTATGTAAAATGCCATCATAGTACTGGTTTATTATGACCATATGCTAACCATTTCTTCTCTACAATGCATGGTAAATGGCTAGAAACATTTTCAGTATGGTAGATTACTCAGTATGATTGCAGCCATAATGTATAATGCTTATATATGGATCTCAGGTTAATGCATCACCTAAAAAAAATACTGAGGATAATTTTGTAAACAAGGCTGACAGGTTCTTTTTATTCATACGATTTTGTACTGAAGCACTTAGTAGCTACAGTGATACAAAATTATTCCAAACACAGGATAATGTTAAAAAAGCAGTCCTCTCAAATATCTCTTGTCCATATTGTTCGTGAAGAAGAAAGAATACTCTGTATTTCTAAAAGAAATTCTGCTCTTAACAAAAATAATCATGTTAGAACATGTGTTTGCTGCAAAGGCTTGTGCAATTTTTCAGAAAATAGAGGAGCGAACTGAGCCTGTTCCAAAAGTCGAATCTGTTCTATGTGAGATGATGATTAGCTAGTTATTCAGAAAAAAACAAATGAACAACAACAAAACAGAACCAAATGCAACAATTGTATTTAAGTAACACATTGTCTACCAAAATTTCTACCTTTAGAGATGTGCAACTTAAATTAATAAATAGCTACCTGTATTGTAAAATACAAGTATTTTAACAAGAATACTGAAATAAATTAGAAACTGCTTAAAGTATCTATAAAAAGGAAGGACTCTTGTGAGTGGGGAAGACTTTTCCCCCCATAAAATAACCCAAGACTATATGCAATAAGGCCTCACTCTGCAAATATGCTTCTAAACAATGAGGATACATTTTATATGGAGTATTATATATGGTGAGAATTATGGTAATTATCTCATAGTTTTCCACATTCCATAAATGATTTTATAGTTAGTTATCTAATATAGCTCTTTTCTTCCTGGGAGACTTTTGCCAAAATGCTATTTCTAATAGGTAAGTGTAACATTTCCTAGAGTGTAGGAATAAAATTAATAAAACACAGATGTTAATATACTGTTTCAAACATCATTTTTTCATTTATTCATTCATTAAATACATATTTTGGCACTTATTTGCAAGGTAGATGGATATTTAATGCTGGAGGATTCATAACTATATATCCACTTTGGTTTTAAGGGGGGGGACATCTTCAATAAATATAAACCTATTTTACTTGGACATAATACACTTGACTTCAACATAAGTAGTTTCAAAACATAAATGAAATCAAATGCTGTGACAAGGGGACTGAAAATGTTCTTTAAGTTATTTTAACATTTAAAACATTAATTTCCATGATTTTTCTATCAGTGTAGCATGAAACTCAGGCTGGTTTCAGCACTTGGGTGATTCTTGAGATTGTAGTTACATTTAGTGAATTTCAGTCATTAGGTTTTATTTATTAGATTCTCTTATGAACACGCTGTTTTGATTTTTGTGTGTGTGTTTTTGGCAGCTTACTTTAGTAGGACTACTCATCATGACAAAAGCATAAATGTCAGCTCTGCAGCTTGTTGCTATGGTTAGCTTCAAAAATGTCAGGAGAAGTGACAGGGCATAAAGTGATCCTGAGTGATGACATTCCTGTTGATAATAGATTGGCTCCCATTTACACTGCAGCAGCTTTGATCTCCGAAACCTCTCATTTGTAAAGGAAAAAAAAAAATTGAGAACTCTACTCTCCTGTGATGAGAAATTTCAATCTTTCAACCAAACACTGTCAGAATTATCTTCAGTTGATTTAAATGTCATGCTAACTCTATTTGTTGGATCATTTTTGCAATATAAGGAAAACCAAAGATTAACTATCATCTACAGAATCAGGAACCATAGCCATTATTTATTTTTGAATATAATCTGCGGTTTGCAAATTGTAAGCATTCATGAGTAGTATGACATTTTGAACCAACATATGCAGAGACAGAAGAGAAACATTTTCTGAATATGCCACAGATTATTTATACATCATAGTCCTGGCTATTTTGTGTGTGATGAGTACGACTCAGAACTCTCTATTTGCAAATAAACATCTCTTCATTGATGTTAATGATGATGTGTAAAAGGAGGTGAAGATTGGCATGTAAAGCTTCTAGAAATCTCTCAGTTTTATCAATATAATTTAATTTGGTGAAAAGTTTCAATAAAAAAAACATTAATATTAACTAGCTCTTTTGAATGCTAATATTAGTCAATCTTTCAAAATTGTTTTTAATGGACTTAGCAATTAAACATTTACTGAAGCTTCAAGTAAAATACGATTGATAGCTAGGTTTTACTTTATTTCACAGATTTTGACAATATAATTCATTATCTTTAAGAAAAGTTCAGAATCTGTATGACTCAGAAATATAAAAGTCCAATAAATATTTATAGTAAATAGAATATAATTTTCAAGAGGATTAATATATCAATACTTACATCAATGGGAAAAATAAGATTTATAATCTAAAATTATTTGGGAGCACATAGAGAAATCTATACTAATGAACAAGACAGTTTGTATTCCCAGGAAATTTACTGTAAATAATCAACAAATTAACAGATTTTACTCTGATTTTCACATAA
>PVJI01025572.1:0-20222 GCA_004026765.1 Micronycteris hirsuta | reverse complement strand
GGATTGAGCGCGGGCTGGGAACCAGACGGTCCTGGTTCGATTCCCAGTCAGGGCACATGCCAGGTCCCCTGTGAGGGCCATGTGAGAGGCAACCATACGTTGCTGTTTCCCTCCTTCTCTGTCTCCCTCCCTTCTCCTCTCTCTAGAAATAAATAAATAAAATCTTTAAAAAAAAAAAAAGAAAACCTCATGATTAATAGCCTACTTAATACACAGGGACACCCCCACACCTAAAAATAACTTCCTTAAACTTACAACTTTGATAAACCTCAAAGACTTGCCGCTTTGAGCTTACTGCTCAAACTACGCCTTTCCTGAAAAACTTAGGTCCCCACTTCTCCCACTGTGTCCAAGGGGTGAGATTTAAACCAGCACTTCATTGGGAACAGGCGCTCTTGCATGTCCCCAGGTAAAACTTGGAATGAGCCTCCACAGACATCGCAAGCAGAAAATAGTTTTTATAAAACAAAAGTTAAGCGACATTACAATTTAGATCCGTGTTTGCAAACTAGAGGTCATCAGGGTGCATAGAGGCAGCTCCTTGGTGTGACTAGCACTGGGGGTGTGAAGGTGGGGGAGCAGATCACAGCAGAACACATCGAAGTGCATTCCCCAGACTAATGAACAGTAAGAACAGCTGGCATTCCTGGAGCACCTTCTAAATCTGTGCACTTTCAGTGGTTCACAAGGACGGCCCCCTTCTACCCTCAAAACCACCCCCAGGAGAAGGTACTAGCAGCATCGTCCCACTCGACTCAGAGAAAACAGAGGACAGGCAGGCCCAAGATCTGGATTCGAAAACACGGGCAGCGGGACATCCCCCAGCTCGTGCTTTTTTAACCACTATGATATAATTCCAATCACAATCTCTCTCTAAGAACTGAAGGAAAGTCCACAGTCCCAGTGAGGCAAAGCAAAGGCAGGGAGCGGTGAGTAAAAGAGAAGTAATGTAAAATACACTCAAAAAGGTGGTCCAGAAATATGCCTACGATGTGACCTAATTATTCCCACAATTACCTGGGCTGCCTTGGTTTAAAAGCTGCAAAAGGCCCTGGCCAGATAGCTCAGTTGGTTAGAGATCTCCCCAATACACCCCGGCTTCGGGTCTGACCCCCAGCCAGGGCACATGCAAGAAGCAACCAATGAAGGCATAAACAAGCAGAACAAATCAGTGTTTCTCTCTCTCTCTTTCTCACTCTTTTTCTCCCTCTCCCCGCCTTCTTTGCACTCCCCCCCAAAAAAAAATCAAAATAATAAAAGAAAAAGCTGCAAAAGGCTTTCCTCCTAGTTTATCAGGACTTTCATCTTGAACAGTATTTTCCCAAATTATGTGCAAAGAGCTCTAGTTTCTTAGGACATTAAAAGAAGTACCCCAAAATGCCCTGTGATCAAATTATTTCAGGAAATGCCGGGTTAAGTGAAATCAACAGGTTTCTTTGCTGAAAACCTGACCGAGTGAACGGGGACTGCGCACTACCGCTCACAGCTCTCCCGATCCCACTTGCACACACCCGCCTCTCTAAAGCGTCTTTGAGACCTGGGCGCTGGCCCACAGTGCCACTTGTGAATGCATCTCCAGCTTAACTGGGTCAAATTAAGGCAGAATACAGGACGCATGCGCTCAGAACACAAAGCCTAAGAAACAGAATCTATTGGAAAGGTGGAATGCTTATGTATCTCAATCCGAAAAAGTTGTTCTCTTCTCGGCACCCCGCACAGCACTGGTTCCGAGCTCTGCAAGAGCATGTACCCGGCCCGCGCTGAACAAGCTGACCTGTTCTTCCAAATGAGTTACTCAAGAAAAGTTCCATTATTCGTGTTTGTCCAGAGCCACACAGTAAAACAGTAATAAATTATTAAACTGGGGTGCCAAAAGTAGTCTGGTTTGCAGTGAAAACTATCCAGAGGCACAATAGAAAGCACAATGGGGTCACTGCTGCTGTGAATGCTGTCACATACTCTGAGAGGCAGGGACCGCCAATATCTTACAAAGCTAAGTTCCACCTACACCAGGAACATAAGTAACTCAAGGCTGCAAGACACCTGGGCATATATCAAACCGAGTAAGTCATTTCACAAGGTCAGATTGCACTTACATGTCCCTTTTATCATCATACATGGTATAGCTTACAATTTCCTAATTTTGATTTCTACAGAAATGGCTTAATTGTTGCAATTTAAAAGTTGACATTAGAACAGTTCATAAAGACCTCCAAAAATTATTTTACTAGCAAATAGCAGATCTCTTGAACTTAAATATTCACTGGCATGTTTTTAACTTAAGCTGACAGACCACATTCCCTATGTAAACTTTTCTAATAAAGGAAAAGTTAACTTATTCATTATATCAAAGAATATCAAAGAACCTACTAATTAGGCATTTTCTAAAAGGCTGTACCTACAAAATTAAATTACATTCAGTACTGTTTTATTCTCAACTATATATTCATGTAATCTGAAGCATCCCAATTCTAAACAGTACTAGACAGTGGAAATGTGACTGTATTTCTAATTCACGTATTATCAAATTCAAGGGGAAATGGTATACAAATTATCAAGTGAAATCTAATACAACCTAATTCAATTCTCTATAATGACTCCTCAAAAATAGCACTTATCTATGAAATTAAATTAGCATCTCAGCCAAATCTCTACATTCATCATAACTGACAGATACTCTGGAGTCTCTCACACCAAATACACGAACTGATGACCTGTCCCCTGTCGGGACACCAGGAAGACAAAACAAAGGCCAATATCAACACCTCAATTAATTCCCAAATCACAACGAATTTACACTAACGGGATAAAATAAGTATTAAAAATCAATGATCCACCCTCGTCAAGAATTCTTTGTGAAATGGACTTTCCAAGCTCGGTTTTTCATCATCACCTTTAACACAGCTCTGAAAAGAAAGTGACCAGAGACGGAACAAGCGCTCTTTGCTCACCTATCCGGTCAAAGGTCTTATCGCACTTCGGGCACTGCAGTATCTTTTTGCTGCTGCGCTGCACAACCACCGGCCGCAGGCCCTCGCCCGCGCTGGCCCCCGCGTCCCCCGCCTCCGCCTCCTTCTCGCTTTGCTCCTCCGAGTCGGAGTCCTCCTCCGACATGTCCTCCTCTAGCTCATCCTCCTCGGCATTATAGTCACTGCCAGCATCCTCAGAGTCATTTCTGTCGGACTTCTCCTGGTCGAAATTTTCCGGATTCAAAGTATCGGACCCGTCGGCACTTTCTTGCTCCTCCTCGTCACTGGTGTCATCGAACTTCACGGGGCACTTGCGGTTCCTCTTGGATCTCCTGGCGGAAAAACTTCTCTCCAGCATCGTTAACCCATGTTGTTTCCCTAAAAGAAGGGACCTATGGGTTTTGGCCAAATGATTCTCTAAGGACTTCTTATAACAAAAATGTCTGCTGCAGAATTTGCACTGATGATCAGTCGATGATAGTCTTGCGGTCAGTTCGCTAAGGGTGTCTCCGGGCGGTGACTTTTCAGCTAGCTCAGACTGGAACGGGGCAACGCTCTCGTTGTTGAGCAACTTCACGGCGTCGATAATGTCCAGGAATTTTGCTGCCTCTAAAACAAGAGGTATTTCATACTTGTACACAAAAAATTCGGATGTGTAAAGAAATTCGAGCAAGTGCTGAAAAACCGAGTGTGTCACGTGGTCCAGGGTGACCACATCGGTGCTTGGGTTTTTGCTCAAACACGCGTGAAAATAGCTGCTCCCAACGGCGACGACCACCTTATGAGCGCTGAATTCCTTCCCTTCGACTACGATAAGTAAGTCACAGAAAGACGGCTGCTTCTGCCTATCATCATTTAAATACTTGAGCAAATTCTTATTATACTGCAAAGAGCTCAAAAGCTTCCTCTGATCTGGGGAGGGGGGAAGGTCCTGGTAACGGTGCAGGGCTTCGGCAGCAGCCGGTCTCTCGGTGCAACGGGTATAGGTTAGCGGGTCGCAAGCCCCTGCCACATGTCCTTCCGAAGACTCTTTGTGATAGCCCAGATGGATCTTCTCGTCAAGACTGGAAGCAACCTTTCTCCTTTTCTTCATTGCAGTACAGCAGTTTCAGAACAGGAAACTTCATAAGTGTCTTATGGGATGTATCAAGGAAAGAAAAAAAAAAAAAAACCACTAGATTGTCTCGGTTAACAGCTTCTGGAGGGGCGTGCCCAGGGTTTCACGGCTGCAAAAGAGTAGGAACCGGGTTAGACAGCTAGCTCCACGGCAAAGCCACCACCCTAAATCCTGCACGCCACCCGCCAATCTTTTCTAAATCCTAACGACAAGATGAGAAAGTCACGGCTTCCACTCGTTCGCGGCTGAGATTTCAGGGCGGAGAACGCGGAGGGCCGCGCTGGAGAAAAAAAAAAAAAAGCAACAAAAGAATCATGCGGGAAGCCCGAGCGCACCTCTGGGGCGGGACGCACGCACAGAGCGCGGGGAAAGGAGGGCCGGACCCGGAGGGCGCCCGCCGACCACCGCGGGCGCAGGTGGACGAGGGGCGCGGGGCTGGCGACAATAAGGCCTTCGCGGCCGCGACCTGCAAGTCTCTCCGCTAACATGCTTTCCCAGGGTGGGCAAGGCGCACGACTTCGTGGTCGGCGAGCGTCCCTCGGGCAACGCCACCCGGCGAAGACGACCCCGGGAAGGCGCCGCGCCGGACCGTGGGGTCAACCGGAGAGACGACCCGCGCCAGCACGAGCGCCTTTGCAGGCCCAGCCCCGGCGGAGACGGCAGTCGCCCACGGCCCGCCCGCTCCCCTTGCCACCGCGGGGGCCCTGGGCAAACGCCCCGCGGATCCATTACCGGGAACCCAGGGCTCCCCCGCTGGCTCCCGGCCGCTAAGCTCCACTCCGGGCGCGCTCGCTCCAGCGCCGACCCACTTCCGGGTTCAGCCCCCCTCCCTCCGCGGGAGCCCCACGGAACACGTCAACGGCGCGCGCCGCCGCCCCGCGGCCGGAGCCCCGCGCGCGGCCCTGGGCCGGCCACTGCGCATGTGCGCGCGCCCCGGAGTGCGCAGGCTCCGTGAGCCCTCCTGCCTCGCGTGGGGCACCTAGCGACGCGCCAAGGCCGTTCCTCCGAGCTTTCTCGCGGGTGGCCCTCAAGGACTGAGTCCGTGGAAACCGCGAGGGGAGCCTGGCTGGCTGGGGAATGGGAGCGGGCGGCGCCGACGGGCGTTGAGGCGCGGTGGTCAGCGGCTGTGATTCGCCACGCAGCCGCCCGCGAAGCCGGTCCCCTAACACTGCATGGGAGGAACCCATGTGGACAGAGTTTTCTTATTTTTCTGAGTTAAACGGCTAACGCGGTTGCTCCTGAAATTATTCTTTGATTTCTTACTGGGCACAGAAGACATGGGGAAATGTACGTGTCAGTATAATATAAACTGGTAGGTCAGGAAGAGAAGCCAAAAGAAAAGGAAAATCCACAAGGACAACTTTTGGAGCCAGTGCCTAAGATTTTGCATTTCTAACGGAGTCCCAGGTGATGCTGATATTGCCGGCCTGAGGACTTATTTTAACAGACTTATAAAATTGATAAATTCCTGCCCTTCAATGTAATAGTTAAACAAGGACACAAGAAAAGTTTTGTTCGTTTTGATTGTAGTATTTTCCGTACTGGATGCATAGGTCACCACTGATCAAATTATACTGCATGCTCAGTATTGCATGACAATCCTAATTAAAGTCATTTTAAAAAGGAATGTCACACAGACTCAAGAACAGTAACAACTAAGTAAAAATAAAGTAGACCTGTCCAGTGCAGCTCAGTGGATTGAGCGCAGGCTGCCAACTGTAGGGGCACAGGTTGGTTCCCAGTCAGGGCGCACGCCTGGGTTGCAGGCGAGGTCCCCAGTAGGGGGCGCAGGAGAGACAGCCATACATTGATGTTTCCCTCTCCTGCTCTCTCTGAAAATGAATAAATAAAATCTTTTTTAAAAAATAAGTAGAAATATTTATACATTTAAAAAAGACAAGTGAGGTGAATACAGAATGTAGAATAAGTAGGAGTAAAATATGGGACCAGAAACATCAAAACATTGAACCGGTATGAGGGAGGTGTTCAGGGTGAGCGAGAACGAACTTCCCTGAAGGCTGAATGCCTAGGCTCATTCCAGGTTACAGATGGGTTTTGAGGCTCCCCTTTGCCTGGGGTGTGTAAGGTGAAGGCTAGGGAAGAATTAAGGAAATAGAAGAGATTTTTAAAGGCCATGATGCAGTAGAGAGAAAAGCCAAGAAGGGAGGAATTTCAAGGAGAGATGAAAGGTAACCTGTTTTAGGAGGTACCCGTGCCTGATTTTGATAGTGCCATCGATTCCCAGAACCAGGAAGAAGACAGAGCAGGGGGGCCGTTAACCGCAGAAATGGCTTAGATGCCGTGGAATGAGTTCATTTTGGGAATCGAACTGATCTGTCTTCAACACATACTTTTTTTCACATCCTGTTAGCGTCCATTTTTATGCTTCTCAGACCCAAGCGACGAACAGGGACAGATGTGTTCAGCCTTTCCGTTCTCTCTGAAATATAATTTCACTAATAGTAAGTCACATTTTTTGCATTGAAGAAAATCACATATTTTGAAGTAGAACGGAGCATTTGCCTGATGATACCGTATGATCTATATAAAATATTTCTATAATAAATACATAGTCAAGGGTTTTTTTAGAAAATAGTCAATTTTATGCATGTGCATGTAGTTCAATTTCAGTTTTCAATTAAATAAATTTTAAAGAGCTTTAAAGCTCTTTTACTTTCCCAACATTTAATGTCATATTTACATAATAGACTCAAACTCAGAGCAACTTCCTAGGGGCCCAGAAGGAATGAATAGTGATAGACATATATTGCAGGTCTTAAGACAAAATTACATTTAAAAATTGTTAGGGAAAAACATATTTGAATATAGCAAATCTACAACACAGAAACATCCTAAGTTTTTATGAATTTTTTTTCCACTGGAGGGTGCAATTTGTCAGTGTATCAAGATTTCTACAGCTCCTTTAGTGAGTGTACTTTATAAATAATAACAAAGAGATGATTATTTCCAAGACACTAATGTAGGATGCCGAGTATTAATGAAATTTCACTACCAGGAATCTGGACTTATTCTACAATGAACTTGTCATTTAATTAGGAACAAGTGATTTATAAGCTGAACATACTCTTTTATTCTCCTTTTTGGATACTATTCATGACTTTCTTGATTGTTAACACCATAAAAAAGTATCCTAACCATAATGGAGAGCAATAGAGACTTCCCTATAATCTATAATACAGGGTGAGGCAAAATTAGGTTTATAGTTGTCAGTATGGAAAACAATACAATAATTAATAAATAACAGTACAAGTATAAATTGTTTTACATTCTCAAAACCGTAAGCCTACTTTTGCCCCACGTTGTATTATGAATATTTGTATTTGTTTTCTTTAGCAGTCTATGCATTCATTGAAAATTTTCTATAAAACACAAATCACTTTCCTATTATTAGCCTTTACACACCATAATAATGTATGGTCTAAAATTAAATGTAAATTTAATCATCATAAAACTAACATATACATTGAATTGAAAAGGATTTGCTTTTATCATATACCTGTTACAGAGTATGAAGGCTATTATGTAATGCATGCCTTAGATATAATGCTAATACAATATGAATCATAATAACAATATTTATTGAACGCCAACCAGGCGTCAGGCATTCTATGCTGATTAGTTTTCCATGGGCCACCACTGACGCCACAGCATGGGGTGGCCTCATGACCACTGGGTGGGGACAAATGTTTGACTTCCCTCTGACACCATCCCGGTGAGGAGGAAGGCTCCATGCCGGCTGAATGCGGTTGGAAGCCCAGGGTCCCCACACGGTCTCCACTGGCACCAGGGAGAAGGGCCCGGTTACCACCTACTGGGTGCAAGTCCCAGCTCCCTACTCAGCCCTCTCTGGCCTCCCCGAGCAGGAGAACTGGGGGGACGTTTTACTGCCTGGTGGGGTGCATGTCCTTGCTCTCCACGTGGCCTTTGCTGGACTGTGGGAAGGGGGACCACTGCTTTTCTCTGGTGTTTGGATGGAGCTCAGTAGTTATTGTTTAAAAGTTTTCTGTCTTGCTAGGTTGCCTCTTTCCCGGTCCTTCGGCTAAAGGGAGCAGACTTTTGTTTTTTTGTCTGCATCTACTAATATTTTGGAATTGCTGGCTCCTTCAGTCCTAAGTCTGGCATGTATGTGGCAAAAAAAAACGGGGGAGGCATTTTACAGTGTCCGTTTTTGAGCCCTGAGTCTGTCATTCAGTCTCTTTACATTTGCTTTACACATTGTGTCCAGGGTCGCTGGCAGAAGGAGCAGTGAAAAGTATGCCCACTCCATTTTCCTGGAAGAGGCCCCTAGAATATTTTCAGATTTTTAAGTGATTGGAAAAAGAGCCAAAGAAAAATAAAATTTTGTGACACGTGAGAATTCTCTGAAATTCGGAATGCAGCATCTGTAAATAAAGTTTTCATTGTCCACGGCTGCTTTTGTGCTGCCGTGGCTGAGGGTGAGTAGCTGCGTGAGCGACCGTGCGGTTTACAAAGCTCTGGGCATTTACTCTCTGATCCGCTACAGAAGTCGGCTGACCTCTGGGTCACAGAACGGAATGAGTGGCCAGCCTTCTATTCACGGACCTGAATAGTTACCTCCTCAGCCAAAACTAGAAGGAAGGACACGTGGAAGTTCAGGAAGCCTCCGCTCAGTTTTAGGCCCCGGGGAGCACAGGTCTGGCTGAAATGTTGGTCAGGAGAGATGATGGGACTGGAGAAGGTTTTCTGCATGCCGGTTACCTGGTATTCACACTTTTCACACACACACACAAATAATATAAACCCTTATTTCTTCAATTCTAAGAAGCACTTTTTTCACATTTCAACCTCTCTAATGTGACTTGGCATAGTGTAATTGGCACCCCTTTTTTCTTTCTTAGTGACAGATCTGAAATGATGACGCGTGTTACAAAGGACGGTGTCTTAGACCTAATGGAACGTGGCACCGCTCTGGAGCGATCACAGGCAAATCCTTGCATAGTCAGAATGCACGCAGCCTTGAGCTACTCAGGTTATGTTGAGTAACTTCTGCTTCACCATTGACCTCAAAGTCGGCCTCTCCAAAGTCTTGTTAGCGCAAACCCTTTTTCTAGTTAAATGATTTTCCAGCAAAGCCTGGTATAAACACGGTTACATATTTCTTCTTTAAAAAAAAATTATCCCCTGCTGGTGTAGCTCTGTGGATTGAGCGCGGGCTGGGAACCAAAAGGTCCCAGTTCGATTCCCAGTTGGGGCACATGCCAGGGTTGCAGACCAGGTCCCCAGTGAGGGCCATGTGAGAGGCAACCATACATTGCTCTTTCTCTCTCCCTTCTCTCTCTAAAAAGAAATAAATAAAATAAAAAAAAATATCCATTGACTTCTAGAGAAAGAGAGGAATGGAGGGAAGGAGGGAGAAGGAAGAGAGAGAGAGAGAAACACCGATTTGTTGTTCCACTTATGTACACATTCGCTGGCTTACCCCTGCATGTGCCCTGACCGGGGATCAAACCCACAACCTTGGCAAATCAGGATGATGCTCTAACCCACTGAGCGACCCGACCAGGGCATGGACTTTTTTTTCTACTGAACAAATGTTCCCCAAGAAGCTTGAATGCTTCCAAAAAATATTTCTTCTGATGATTATACATGTTTTCGTGTCTTCGTAACTTCTGTTTGCATGTTGGATGCTTATAACCAAGGCCGTCATTGCCCTAACCACCCATTCTTAATCCAAAGAGGCGTAAACAAGCAAGCCCAAAACTGAATGGGGAAGGCACAATGCAAGAAAAAAAATAAACCCAGTGGTACAATTTCCCACTCACCTACCCTTTCAAGGCCACTGGGCAGTTAGCAGAAGGGGATCGGTGCAGACAGACCTCACAATTAGAAGGTTCATTAGTGAGAAGGCACCGAATACTAATCCCAAGACTTTCATTCGCTCTGACAAGGTCTGACCCAGCGGGCACTCATCAGTGACAGTGGAGCAGCTCCCTGGTGGTGGCAGCCACAGGCGAGGCGGAGAGAACATGTTCTTCGCCGAAGCATTCATCAAATGTAAGCAGACCATCACCACACGCCGCTGCCGCCGCCGGCTCCCCAGAGAGCAGCCGGCATCTCATCGAATCGGTTGGTTTGGTCCGCAGAACGCCCGGGGGGGAGTCTGCATGTTGAAGAAAAGCGGTGGCAACTTTGGGACTCTGGGGAAACCACCTGCCCATGAAGCTGCACCTCAAATAATCGAATTGACCCGGAGTGGCTGCTGCAGTCAATACAGAATCTGTAAGTACGGGGTGTACAGAACTATTCATTCTGTAATGATTATAAGTGTTACAAATGCTTGTGAGTATTTTCACTTTTAAATATTGTGACATTAAAAAGGTTACTATATTAATATCAATCAAAATCGCATATTTTAAGAGCAGAAGGGTTTTTTTTTAATTTATTGATTTGAGAGAGAGCGAGAGAAAGGAGGGGGAGAGAAACAGCAATTTGTTGTTCCATTTATTCACGCGTTCACTCACCAGCTGATTCTTGTACTCGCTATAAGAACAAAACAATTTTAAATGGATGAACTCCAGGGTGGCCAATAAAATCCTATGAGATGAAGGGATAGACTAGCATTAGTAGAAAATATTAAGATAACTATCAAAATACTATCCCCCACTTTGATAAATGAGCAGGATATATAAAGATTTCAACAGATAAGAATATCTGACAGAGCTACCGAACTTTACAGAAACTCTCTGCCCCGTACGCTGTGTTTTAAGTGTAAGGAACCACCAGTCTGAGCAGCGGACAGAGGCCGTGTGCCGGTCCCAACCCCAGTCAGGGGACCCGGCATTCCAATCTTAACTAATCGACATTTCGTGAAGTGTCCATGAATAAGACCATCTCAATGACCTGATCAGTTGAACCTGAACAAAAACACTGTAGTGTGTATGATAAGTATACACGTTTGCACCCAACATCAGTAAAACAAAAGTTCAGGAACCCCCAGAGGGTGTAAATATCGGGGCATAAATGGGCCCTGGAGTCATAGAAGAAAACGCCTTTAATCTGCAGAACTCTGTCCGTTTCATCAATGACAGAAATCGGCTGAGACGTGAGAGCAGCGTTGATGAACAGAAAAGTTTCCGTGGCCTCTGAGTTGTGTTCTGCAGGTGAACATGAATATATAGAAAATAGAGTGTCCTGTGATAGTTGCCAGACCGTAATAATGGCACATCAAGACAGCTATCGGAAATCCCTCCCTGCACCAAGAGTCCATTGAAGACACTAACCTGAAGCAGGTCTCTACAGGAGGTGCTGTTGGTGGAAGAAAACTGGGGGGAGAGGCTTCAGGGAGAGAGTCCAGTCCAGCGTGACAAAATCTGCCCCGGGTCTGAACGGTCTCCCCGCCCTCCCGCAGGAGTGAGATGCTGAGAGGCACTAGTGCTTTTGGAGCCCAGGTCCCTGCATTTGCCAGGAAGGAGCCGTGGGGGGCAGGGATGGCACCTGCGGTCCCCCAGGCTGCAGCTTCTCTCTGAGTCAAGTGGGTGTCAGGAGCAGGACTGGGACCAGACCACCACAACAGGTGGGGTCCTCTCATGGGACCACGGCACCTAAGAAAAGCAACTACCTCCTCATCTTCTACCTCAGTCCCTCCCTGCTCACCTGCACCAACCGTAGCCTTTGCCATGGATGCAACTTTTGGCACTTTTCCTGACTTTTAGGTATTTCTTGCAAATAGTTTGTAATGTTGTATGTTCTATAGAATATAACACTTTAAAAAAAAAAAGTAAGAAGCATCTGGCTCTAGCAAGTGTCCTGTGTTCATCAGCCAGTGTGACCAATCTTCTGATTCTGTGATTTCCGATCAGTGTTTGGATGTAGAGAATGTTCTTTCTTAACCCTCTGAGCAATGAGCAGGAGATGGCCCCATGGAAAAGAAGGTCTTTTGTTATGTGTACACTTTTACAGAATAATTTGGCAGTTTATAATTGGTACACTTAAAAGGAAGTGAACCATAATCTACACTGCATTTTATTCCTGGGACTATGCGTTTATCTTCACTCTTAAAGAACTTTGTATTCCAGCATTTGCTCTCAAATCAATGGGACAGTCTCAATTTTTCCCAAAGGATAATGGTTCAAGCCCATCTCTTCTGCCAGAGAGAAATGGGCTTCCTTTCTATAGTTTTTTAGTTCTGTAGTTCTACAGCTTGTGCTTTCGTTTTACAGATCTAGATAGTGTTTCCCACAAAGGTCCCCAAATACGAACAAGGGCACTGTTCCTGGGCTGACTGAGTCAGACGTGTGGACAGTCGGAGGGGACACAGGGGCCTCATCTCTGTTGATGAAGGAGGATGGAGACAGGCCCTGTTGACAATGAAGACAGGCCACATGATTTGTGTCTGATGAATCTGAATATCAATAAAGGAGAGCCTGGAGCAGCTGCTGTCAAACAGCCACTTGGCTGGGGCCCAGAGTGTCACGTGATCTGGGTCACCTTCTGTGGCTGCACCTGAAAGGCAGTGCCATGTCCGGTTCCCAGCTGAGCCTGCACCAGAGGCAGGTGAGGACAGAGCGGATGCTGCAGTTAGGCAGCTGAAGGCACACAAAACCCAAGTCGAACCGGAAATAAAGGAACAGTGAAATACATACCTGTTGCATGCAACACACATGTGTGTGCACACATCCCACACCCCACACACAGACGCAAAGGATGTTTTTCAGCAATGTTTTTGTTGGGAAAAAGTTGTCATTTAAATAGTTATTCATTCGCTTTGAAACTTAAAGTTCGCCCCATATGATAGGAAATGAGGAGCAAGTGTGGCATTGAGATGTGAGCTGAGCACAGAGAGGCAGCAAAACAAAGGACGGGACATGAAACGCAAGGTGAAGCGGGCACATGGTGCATTTCATAGCACAGAACTTTGTAATTCCAGTGCAACATGTGTATTAAAATTCCTGACATTTGCTGCCGTTTACTTCTAAGGCAATGAACACGTCACCTCTAAAGCACACACCTCTCTTGTTGTAAAGGTCTCCTGACTATGGACCTATAATGACACAGGTAATTTCTTTTTCTCTCGTTGAACACGTGATTTTATTGACAGACTCGACATAAATACTTTGTAATTATTTGATTTATTCTACAGCCCAGTGTTTTTATTAGTTAAAACAATGGAGCTGAAACCTCACTTTGTTTAACTTTGAAGGAGACAGACTTTTTCTCTAGGTTAGGGTGTTGGCTGTCAAGCTGTGATGCCAGGGTCTCCAAGTCAAAATACTCCCCTCCGTCCTGGGAGTGGGGACGGTCCCCCACTGCACCGGGACACAGGGCAACCTGAATAAAGTCATGTGTGTGCAGGGTCCCCAGAGGCTGTGGCCTTCACTTTAGACTGATTGTCACACTCACACTCAGGATGCTCGCCCTGGGCTTCACTGGGGACCAGCTGGGTTATCTTTAAGAAAGTTCCCAGGGGTCAAGCATTGAGCAACAACAGAGCCGTGGTCTCCTGGTTTCTGGGTGCAGCTGCGGATGCCCCAGTCACTCTGCACCCTGGGTGTGTGACGGCACAAGGAACAAAGTTAATTACTTACGATTTCAGCTCAGCCAAGCCGTCAGGTCCCTTCGAGCCACATGTACATAACTGGTTAGCAGGGATGGCCCAGGGTTCTGGGACTAGTCCTGTTCTTCAGGCCAGCTCCACTTCATTAGCTCCTATAGCAACGAGTTACAAATGCTTAGTCTGGTTTGTGGACTTTTCATTTCTCCTGCAGCTGACGTAGGTCCGTTTCTAACTATTCCTCCGTTTGGGCTGCAAGACTAAAGGTCGAACTGTCAGGCATGGCTGCCTCTAGAAAAAAGGCCAAAGAAACAGCTGTTAATCCTTCCCTTCTAGTATGTAACATGCTCAGACACACAGTGAGCAAGTTTAAAAAATCTTATAATCATTGCATTTGTCCTTTAAAACCTGATCCACCAGGTGGTCACGATAATACTATGATTGTTTCAGAAAAAGAAGAAGAAGAAGAAGGTGGGAATTCACTGTTTGGTTGGAGTATCTTTTCTTCATTGATGGCATTTCAGCATGATCGTTGCTGAAGTCAGAGCTTCTCCCTACGCCCCCGTCACAGCTTCCCCCTGCCTGTGAAACCTGAACCTCTTCTGTCCTGCAATCACACTGTGTTGCAGGTCGGTGATCGCCACAGACTTTGAAATTCAGTGTGGCAGGGTCAAGGGACATGACAAGTTGCAGTCTTGAGCGTTGGTAGCTGAAATGGGTTGGGGTGAAGGCTGCTGAAATGCAAGATGGTCATTAAGCTGCAAAGGGTCATTTCTTTCGCCACCGAAGTCCCTCTGGGTCAGGAAGGTACCTAGATGGTGGTTGGGATCATCGGTTGGAAGAGAGAAGAGAGGTGCAACCCCATCTGCTCCGAGTGCTTGGCTTGTAAGAAGATTATACAAACGGATGATAGATAAACTACTTTTAACAATAAATTACCATGAATCGAGGGGTCAGAGAGTAAAAAGAGAAGATATGAAAAGAAATGGAGGGTGGCGGAGAGATTGGTCAACTTGTCAGAAGGCCACAACTTCTAGAGAGAAATATCCAGTGAAATATTCCTCTCCAGTTGAAAACTGGGAAATGAAGAAAAAAGTGAAGCATTTCTTTCTTTCTCTATGTAAACTATACTTCAGAGGGACCAATAAGAAGCACTGAGGAACATTCTGCTGCTCTTGGTGGAATGTTCTGTACATGTCTGTTAGAAAATGATGGGCCAGGTATGGATCCAGCCCAACTTTTCCTTATTTTTCTTACTGATTTTGTCTAGAGGAAAGTAGGGTAATTAAGCTACTATTATACATTGCAATGGCTTTCTCTTTCCATTTCTGTTATTATTTACTTCATTTACTTTAGGTGATTCTACTTGGGGTCCATGGATAGTCACCGATGGTATAGCCCCTGAGGAATTGTCCCCTTTATCACTATATAATGACCTTCTTGGTCCCTTGTGACAGTCTTCGGCATACAGTCTGTTTTGTTCAATACGAGTGCAGCTACCTCTGCTTTCCTTTGGCTTCCATTACATAGAACATCTTCTCCCTCTTTCGGTCTTTGCGTGTCCTTCAAGCTCAAGGGGTCTCTTCCAGGCAGCACAGAGTTGGGTTATTTTTTCAATCCATTCAGCCACCCTTTGCCTTTTGATCAGGGAATTTCGTCCATTTACATTTAATATGGACTATTGTCATTTTGCCCATTGTTTTCTGGTTGCTTGTTATTCCTTTGTTCCTTTCTTTCTCTCTTGTCCTCTTTCTTTGTAATTTGACCTGCGTCTCTCTCTGTGGGGAGGGAGGGGCTCCTGTATCTAATAAAAAAGGCTCTTTTGTTTGCCCCAGCCTGGGACTCACGAATGCGAGATGGTTGTCTATCAGAGCCAGGTGATCCAGGGCCCCATCCCATGGGGAGCAGCCACAAAAGCTGGGGTCCCAGATGTGTGTACAAGCTACTTCTGGGGAGACACTGACAATTTGGAGCAAGCTAGGTTTGGAATTTTGTTCAGCAGGCAGTTAAAAAGTTCTTTTGTCTGTAACTCCTGGTTTCGTTCTTTGAGTGGTTCTATTTTGGCTTGGAACTCATGGCGTCTTCCTTCTTCCATGGTGTGGTCCTCACTCCAAAGGCCTTTTTCTGGTTTCTCAGTGCTGAGATGTTCGGTGAAGACTCTCTACTTTGGCTGGGCTGGAACTCTGTCCAATTTTTACAATTTTAATATATCTCAGTCTCTCAGTAGATGGTCTCTGGTAAGCCTCCCCAAAACCCACGATGAACGAAGGCTCTCTGGAGCCCCTGATCTGACTGCGTCTTTGTTCTCGGGTGTTCTGACCTGCAAACTCCAATTGCTTCTGCCGCCGGCGACTTTGACCTCGTTCCAGAAACACGGCTGCTTCTCTGGTCCCACTCCTCTCCCAGTATGAAAGTCCTTCCGAGCCTGAAGCCCGGGAGGTTGTAGGTGTTTTCTCCCATTTCTCGCGCAGATCCTGGTTCTGCCCCAACTGTGTTCAATGCCTGAAACTAGTTATCTCATGGACGTGTCTCGCTCAGTTCCGTCACTGTTTCCACCAGGAGGGCACGTCCCCTGACTGCCACTCTGTCTTGAGAAGAAGTGGACATTGGTGAGAGGCAGCTGTTCCTCAAAATTATTAGACACTCAATAGGGGCTTAATACACGGCCGAAACAAATGGGCTTGACGAAACGTTCAGGTGGAAGAAGAATGAGATTGAAGACTAGATCAGAAAGATACTTGCAACTGTCTGTGATCAGAGTGAGCGTGGTCTTTTCAGTAGGTTTGAGTAATCAGAGAAATGCCTTTGGTGCCTAATGACCCATTCAAAATAGCCAAAGTAGTCTTTGGAGCCACACAGAGTGGTATGTACCTTGGCTATGTAACACCTGTGCACGGTTGAGCATTGTATTGTAACACCGAGGAAAAACCCTGGAGGTGACTATAAATGCCACATCAACACAGTTCAGCCCCAGACCCAGTCTCAGAATTTCCTTCTCTTGGCTCCAAAGCTCCGCCTGAGCAAAGCTAAAATAAACAGATGGTAAGCAGACGGTGCTGAGGGTCACAAAAACATGTGGAGAATAGCATCATTAACAACATTTAATAATTCCATTCATATAGACCCTCCAGGAATTCAATTATACTTCATGGATATAAATACCCAAAGACGACCTGCTGAAGCAAAAAAATCATTTGAATCATCTTCCATATATTTGCTCCCCCCCCCCCATATACTTGCTCTGGCTTTTCTAAAAAAATGTATTTAATTAAATATAGACTTCAGATGCAATGAGTTGAGTTGTTCAATTTGTACAAAGTGCCTTGCTCTCATCCGAGTGATGAGATGCATTTTTGTGTTGGTTTGGGTGTACGCGGGCATCTAAAAATGGCCAACACTCCTCTGAGTGCTCTACATTATTCATTTTCAGACAAACCATTTGGAAGATGATAACAATGGTTTCTTGTCCTAGACATCCAGAAAGGACGATCGTAGAGGCAAACTGAGGTTACGAGCCGTGTATGTTTACCCCGAATTCATGGACTTGAATATTCCTCAAAAGGTCGGCAACAAAGATCTTTTTCTACCCGACACATGGTCGTTTCAGGCTTGGGCCTAAAGAGGAACCCCAGAGATTTCTAAGATCCTCGCTGGGCTGACAGAGGTTCGAACTATCATTGCCGTCACCGTCACTGTGTCATCTCCTCGGCTCAGTTTTGTTCCCATAAACTCCGATTCCAAATTATTTCGAGGTTCTTAAAAACCATGAAACCCCACTAACACATCTGCTACTTATTAAGAGACAAGGCAATCCCATAGAAGAGGAAGTCTGAAGCAAGAGAGTACAGAAATAATTCTTTCTGGTTTAATGTATGTAGACCGCCTCTTCGCAAAGCCGTGCCAACATTTAATATTAGATAAGAATTTTTAAATTGGTTCCTTGCTCGTGGGGGAAAAGATGGTTTAAACCAATGGTTATCAAAACATGACTTCAAGCATGATACCATAATAGAGCCTAATAACATAAGAAATTATTACACAAAAATTAGCTTATATATTTAATTTCCTCTAAACTAGGACGGACAACATGGGGCAGAGGCATGCACTCTATTGGGAAATTCTCTGAAATGTGGAATGGCAGCCTTAAAGAAAGTATGAGGAATGGCCATGTTTTCCATCTAATTTTTATTACTCACTCTGAGCCTGAACAGATGGAAATAAAGAGATTTGGTCACCAATATAAATGCTGGTTTGATTGTCTAATTATAATTTCTTTTCTCTGTAAAGTATAAAGAAAATACCTTGGGTCTTTTTGTTGCTTGCAGTGTGTTCTCTCTCCCCCATTCAATTTATGTACTCTTCCCCCCCCCCTTTGTCTCCAGCAGCCTAGAAGCATTTAGAAGCAAAACCACCTTGGGGATGGGTGGGGAGGGAAGTGGGGGATGACGGCAAATAGATGAAAAAGTAGCTTCTTGTCTTTTGGTGGTTACTATAGCAATAATCATGATGGGAGATTTCCAGCCGCCAGTGGTTTCTATAACAACGTGATGGGGCCTTCAGAAATGGACCTGAGGTAAACAGATTCTTCAGGGCTCTCCGAACTCCTTTCAGACCACAGGATTAGCATCCTTTTAGAGAACAGGTAGTCATTGGCTTCTTTGATGGAAGCCTTAAAATTAGCGCTTTTATGTTTCAAAGATTAAACATTTGATTGTTCTACAAAGACCTGGCTTTAGCTGATCGGATTTTAGGCTTCCTCAGTTCAGAAAATAATTGATAGCATCCGCACACTGCCTCTGCATCGTGATATCAAAAGGGCTTTAAAGCGACTGCTTTCACTGTGTTACCCGACATCGTGGAAAGAAGTAAATATTCCCTCGCAATCCCATCTATCGGCGCTCTCTCTCGTAGGTCACCCGAGGTTGTTCAGGCGAGACTTCGGACATGCCGTTGTCACTCCCGGTGGGTGGTGACCTTTCCGCCCTAAGCAGCGGAGCCTGAGTCCTTGTCCTTTGTTGTGCTTCACTCAAGTGAGGCGTGTTCCTGTTCGACTTACGGTGGAATAGGTGTCATACAAGGAAGTTCGCTGACATTGTTCTGAATTTATTAAGTGTGAGCACAGTAAAGGACAAGAGAGAGGAAAAGAAAGGCTGCTGTTTTGTCCCTAAGTGTCACTGAGGATCGCCTGAGAGGCGGAAGGCCAACACGCACAAATGTGTCCTGGCTGAATGATGCCGGAGTAGGGGTGCAAGGCTGGGCATGACTTTGCAGGAGAGAAAAAAAAATGGGAACCTTAAGTGCAGTCCCACAATCAATTACATGGAGGGAGATGGGAAGTCAGTGTGCTTGGTTTGTTCAACGGTGAATTATTGATTATCTGTTCTGTGCTGGATAGTGGAGGTACATACAATGATGAATAATATATGGGATTTATTTTTGAAAACTAAATTATCATATCAAGTAAAATCACTTTGTGTTATGGAACAAACTATTGATTCACTTATTAAATTTATTGCTTTGAAATAGATGAATTATTTACTTGAATTCATTATTCTTTCCCCACTTATCTTCCCTCCCCCCCCCAAGTATTTTAAGTTCAAAGGCATAGCCATGCCTTCTTAAAAGAGGTAATTATGGGCCTATCTGACCAAGCGTGATTTCATCTGAGGTATGAAGTCTGGCGTGTCCACGCGGAGTTCACTTCCATGCACTTTGCACAGCAGCACGACCCTTCCTCGGGGAAGCTGCCCATCCCGACTGTGAGATACTCTTCCTCATCTCTCAGAAGGATGGCAGCGGCAAAGCGTTCCCCTCTGATTTCCAAACAGCGTTCTGGTTTTTCATCCCTGGGGTTTTGTGCTCCATAACCAAGCCGCAGAGTTCGTTACAGAAGTACTTGCCATGTGCCTCCTGGGGGAGAGTTTGCCGAAGGGGCCCTGGGAGGTCCAGCCCCTCGCTCCAGGTGCGTCATGCAGCTGTGCAGAGGGGCTGAAGTGCGCCTGCGCCCAGCCAGGCCCCGCTCAGACCGCGGTGTGCCAGAGCGCACCGGACAGGGAGCCATGGGTCAACTCTCCCAAATCATACCCAGGCCACGGGCACGACAGCACTGTGCTCGCTGCCCTCCCTGCCAGGGGGTGTGAGCTGGATGAGGAGAAAAGGAAATATATTCACGACGGCATCCAAGTTATCCAGTAACCACGGTAACCTGGGTGCTCCCCAAGTCTGGTCCAGAGCTGAGGGCTCCCGGACAGAAACACAGCCCTCTCTGTTCCAGTGCAGTGAGCCGTAACGGGCCCAGGACCAATCAGTCCCCTGGGGGACAAGCCGAGTAATCAGCAAAGCAAACAGTCGGCATGTATTAAAATGTGACAGGCACGGAAAGCACTGTCTATGCAGACATACCGAAGCAGTGTCTACTATAGTTTCTGAACTTGGAGTTTGTTGGCTAATTGTGACTACAAGTCTCCTTAGGATTGTTAAGTAATGCATACCTCCACCCGAAGCTGGGTGGTAACCATGCTGAGTTCTGTGGCTGCTCAGGCCAGGGCCACAAGAATACAAAGATCTGGGGAAGAGTCCAAGAAAAAGTGTGCCTTGCACTTGG
>PVJI01025571.1:0-20255 GCA_004026765.1 Micronycteris hirsuta | reverse complement strand
AAAGAAAAAAAAAAAAAAAAAAAAAAAGCTCTGACTGATGTGGCTCAATTGTTTGAGCAACATCCTGCAAACCAAAAGGTTGCCATTTCGATCCCCCATCAGGGCACATGTCTGAGTTGCAGGTTTAGTTACCAGTCTGGGTGCATGTGGGAGGCAATTGATCAATGTTTCTCTCTCATATCAATGTTTCTCTCTCTCTATCTCCCTCCCTTCCCCTCTCCCTCTAAAAAATTTTTATAAATACATAAAAAATAAATGATACCATTTGAGAAACATAATTTCTGGCAGCTAACAACTGAATAATCACTGAGAGTCCTTTATGGCAAAGGCTAACACTACCAACAAGGGAGGCGTGTCTTTCAACAGACACTGGTTTCAATGCGTAGAGACAAAAAGGTAAACAACCACACTCAAAATCCTAAACCCTGGCTTCAAGTTCCCATTCTGGCACAAAGCAAATAGTTAGCAAGTCACTAATCTTCTCCAGACCTCTGTTTCCTCTGGGGGATGAGGATGTTGTATTTCATAATGACTGGAATGCCTTCTCGCTATGAAGTCCATGGTCAAAGTTGTGTGAGACAATGAAGTAAGAGACTTGTAAGAAGGCTCTGGTTGTACGTGTTGGATTTTTACTCACTGATACATCTGTGATTTGTTCCTACGCCCACTCTTTGTTCTTGATATTGTTTATCATTCTCATGTAAATTGTCTTTATCTTTCTCATCTGGTGCAGAAATAAGGAGGCATATTCAGAAAAGAAAAAAAAACACAGTTTAAAAATTTGTTCTGAACTCGGACCCTTTTCCGTTCTCCTACGCATTTAATATAAAAATGTGTTGACCTCAGATGATGCTTTACTTTCAGACATAGAGAGAATTATTATTATTATTATTACTATTATTGAGCTACTGCCTTGTAAGCTGACATGCCAGAATTTGAAGGAATGTCCACTTGACACTAAAATCTATGCTCTTTCTACCATGTTTTGAGTGGGATACTCAGATTGGCAGTTTTTATTATCATGAACTCTAAAGAAATCATGTCTATGAAAAAATCATAAAATTGTATATCAAGTGATATATAACATTACAACTTTATGTTCACTTTGTTTATTACAGTGCATATGGTAAAGGTAAACAAAATACAAAATTCACAAATCTTGACTAATATCAGCCTCCCAGTTGTGCTCCCAGCAATATGACTTTTCACTTTGGTTTTAGATTCAAGTCTTCTTTTGTAAATAAATGATAATAGTGTAGACTTCCCTGGTTTTGGGGGGTGGCCAAATGAGATAATGGATGACAAAGCATATAAACGTGACACATGACAAAGAGCTCCCCTTTATTTTTCCCCTGAATTTACCTCTGTATTTTCCTTAGAAAACACAACTAAGATCATCAGACAGAAGGCCGATGCAGTTCTGCCAGTGACTGACACAGATTACACTCGTGAATGAATGACATGAATTTTTCTGAACATCAGCCAAAAAGTAGATGAAACTAAATAATCTCTAGGTCCTATTTGACTTTACATATTATATTTATGATTTATTTGATCTCCAAAGCAAATTTTTTGTGCTTGCGTGTCTTCTTTGAAACATGGAGCTTATTTTTAATGTTTTCACTAAAAACATTTTTCAAAAAAACTATTGGATTGAGGACAAAAATGTCCAGGTCCCTAAAAGAAATTACAAGTTAAATGGATGAGTCACCGAAAGGCGGTGGGAAGCCAGACATGTCAGATCCTTTCCTTATTAAAATTTGGGCCAAGTGACTCAAATACTTGATTGTAGTGATTGCAAAGGCCTGCAGAGGGGAGAAAGCACACACATTTTGGTGGATTGGGTCTGACCTTAAGTTTCTCAAAGCTACAAAGAGGGAAAAAAGTATCAAGTATCAAAAAAAATTGAGGAGAATGAGATATGAGAAAACTCCACTACAGAGACAGGACAGAGCTACTGACTGGTTGTCCATTGACATAAATAATATGGGAAAGACTGTTGTATTTTGATGGAGGGAGAGCTGGAGTCTCAACTTGGTTCTCCAACTCCTTAGTTCTGTGATCTTTGTAAATTTATTTTTCTTTTCTGGATCTAAGCTTTTTTGACCATGAATTAAGAGCTTGAATTAGAGGATTACCAAAGTTCCCTAGCCACTATTAAATTTTGTGCACCAGAGAAGCACAGATAATTTTTTAAAGATTTTATTTATTTATTTATTTATTTACAGAGGGAGAGGGAGGAAGAGAGGGGGAGAAACACCAATGTGTGGTTGCCTCTTGTGCGCCCCCTACAGGGGACCTGCCCCACAACCCAGGCATGTGCCCTGACTGGGAATCGAACCTGTGACCCTCTGGTCTGCAGGCTGATGCTCAATCCACTGAGCCACACCAGCCAGGGCATCACAGATAATGTTATAAAATGTTATCCTTTTTATATTTTGTCTTGGTTTGTCTTTGAGCCTTTTAAATTCAAAAGATAAATTCTATATAGGGTGGGGCAAAAGGAGTTTTACAGTTAAGTATGCAAAACACAGAATTTATTCTGTATTATTTATTAATAAGTGTATTATTTTAAATATGAGCAACTTTAAACCTACTTTTGTCTTACCCTGTATTTTAATATTAGGCTTTTTATTCTCACATTTTTATATTGAAGTAATATAAATTTGGTAGGAAGTATAGTGAATGACAGAGTTTCCAAATCCAGATTTGAAAAAAAAATATATTACTTACCAATTCCTCGTTGTTTCTTACTTGTAGGTATTCTTACTCTGCATCCAGTTTAATACATATGTTTCTCCATAGTATGATTAGTATCTTTGCCCATATGTTCCAACCAGATGTTAGTCATCATAAAGTCTTGCTGTGCTTTGTAATTTTTGCTTTTTTCCTCCAATGTTATTAATACCTTGTGTTCAATGCCTTTGCCAAACCGACATCAGAAGTCTTCCATTTTGAGTTTTCTCCTTGGACATCCCTGGTTGCCTGGTTAGTCGTGAATCTGTCACTCCTTCCCACTCCCTACAAATCATCTCAACATATTATCATGTCATACTCACCTTTGCACCTTCGGCATACACACCGAATTTTTCATTTATTGAAGATTCGTTAAGTACCTAAAAGATATCCATCTTTGTTTCCTTAACACTTATTGGAAAGCTAGGTATCTAGGAGTTTCTCATCAGTCTTGAATAAATTAATAATTTAGCATAGTTTATCTATCTAAATAGTTTATGAATGAAAACTTTAGAAATATGAGTGAAAGATTTAGAAAAGCAATTAGGGGATATGAAAAGGATAAATGAAGATCCTAAAATTTCACAACAAAATTTTTCTGTGCTTATTACCTTCTGCAATGCTCAAGTTTCCGTTCAGAATCTGCATCAATAATCAAAGATTCAAACAATAACCAAAACTTCTCTCCCTGCTTTCCTACCAGCCACACGTTTTAAAGTCAAACACACAGCATCTGCCCTCATGAATATGTGATTGCACGTCCCAAGTGATGGATGGGGTTTAAATGATGCATATTTTCCCTGGATATGAGTAAAATACCCACACAATTTCACCGGCTTCTTGGTGGAAGAGAAACTTATACATATTTAATGTCATCAAAGTTTTTATGAATGTGTCTTGATAGGCAAGGGGAAAAATATTTTTTGTGTTTGTTTTTCACACAGATTTAACAGCACCGTGTAAAGTGTTAGAAACGTCACCCTTCCGTCAACCCTTGGCAACTGCTTTTTATTTCTCTCCACTTTCTTTTCTTTTCTTCCTGTTTTTTAATCTACTCTTTTCCCTAGTCTCTGGTCACCACCATTCTACACTGTGTTATCATGAATTCAGTGGGGTTTCTTTTTTCCAGTTTTATTAAGAAATAATCTACATATTTCATGGTATAAACTTAAGGTATACAGTATAAAGCATTCATTTACATATATTGTGAAATGATTACCACAGTGGATTCAGCTAACATCCATCATTTCATATATTGATACAGTACAAAGAAAAGAAAAAAGAAAAACTGTTTTCTCCTAGTGATGAGAGCTCCTCGGATTTACTCCTTAACAACGCGTGTGTCCCACAGGTTAACTGCAGTCACTGCCTGGTGCAGTACACCTCCGGTACTGGTTCATCCTGTAACCAAAATTGTGTGCCTTTGACTGACTTTCTCCAGTTCCCCTTCCTCCACCCTCTGTGTCTGAAAACCACAAGTCTGATTTTTTTCTCAGTTTTTTGGGGGGGAGGGTGGAGATTGTTTTGTTTGTTTGTTTTTTGCTTTTTAGATTCCACACGTAATTGAGATTATGCAATAGTTATTTTTCTGTGTCTGGCTTATTTCTCTTAGCATAAAGTCCTCCAGTTTCATCCGTGTTATTGAAAGTTGAAAATGGTAAGATAGTAAGTTTTATGTTATGTATATTGTACCACAATAGTTAATAGGTAGATAGATAGATAGATAGATAGATAGATAGATAGATAGATAGATTTTTTTATAAGAAAAGAAGTGCATCATCATGTGAAGGTGAGTTCCCTCACTTCACATTGGGCTGTAAAATCTGAAGATCGGGCCCCGCTGGTGTAGCTCAGTAGATTGAGCGCGGGCTGGGAACCAGGCGGTCCCGGTTCGATTCCCAGTCGGGGCACATGCCTGGGTTGCGGGCCAGGTCCCCAGTGAGGGCCATGTGAGAGGCAACCATACATTGCTCTTTCTCCCTTCCTTCTCCTCTCTCTAAAAATAAATAAATAAAATCTTTAAAAAAAAAAAAAGATCAGCTTTGTAATAAGGTGCTACTATATTGGCTCCTTGGGGATCTAGAGAAGTGTTTATTGGCTGAAGTTTGGGGATTGCCCCTGTGGGAGAAGTCCACCCACAAATGTTCTGATTCTGTCCGTGTTTGAAGACGAACGCCACCGAAGGCTGTCCAGGAGTCATTCAACGGTTCTCGTTGGAGCCAAAGCCTGAGAGTCAAGTTCGGCATCCGTCTCCAAGGAGAGGACTGAGTGTGTCTGTCCCGCCACCCTCGGGCTTTCTCCTGTGCTCTCTCCCTGTGAAGGGTTCTGATCCCAAAGTGAAACTGAATCTTCACCCCACTTCCCCTCCAGAAGTACGCCAGTCCTCCAACCAGCAGAAGGGAAAAGCTGCTCTGCCCTCTTAAAGGAAAAACCCTGAATGTCAAAAAAGTGAAGAAAGACTTGTGGGTGGGAGAAAAGGTGTGGAACCGTGACCTTGGGAAGAAAAGATCCTCCTACTTTCCTCTGCCTTGTACTGATTAGGAATCCATTTCCCACTCAGCACCTGATCGATAGTCATGTTGACCACAGCAGACGCTTTTGCATATTTATTTATTTTTGGTCTAGAAGACTCATACAGTCCTGGTTAAGCTGATCAAAATTTGAGGTAAATCATGCCCTTGTTTTACAGATGGTGAAACTGAGCAGACAGATCTGATTTCTAATTCTGCTTTTTTTATAAATTACTAGGAACATGTTACCTTCAACAGGTTTGCTTAGTTCTCTAAGCCCCGTGTCCTCTCTATAAACCGGATTCCAATAACCTAGGAGGTTGATGCGACAGTTACATGCGTTTGCAAAGCACTTACTGCAATGCCTGATGCAGAGTTAGCCCTTAGTCAATGACAGTTACTATCGCCAGAATACTGCTGTTACTACGGTGATGACCAGCTTGTAGGACTCTGGCAGTCTGCTACTTGCAAGCCCAGCATTCTCTCTGCTGTCACTGAACCAGAGCCCCGTACAGCATTGCCGTCTGCCTCGTGCAGATGGATGGCTCGGTCCTAGAGCAGTGTATGTCCTCTCTCCACACTCTGAAATGTTACAATGACCGGACCATCCGTGAACATAATAAGAATTCTAAGACATGAGCACAGTCCTGAAAAATCTCAGCCAGGTGAAGAAATCAAATTACTATACATAATACTAAAATGCCACAAGAAGAACTCCCATGAACTCAAGTAACTTTGAAAAGTGAAGATGATTTGGGTGGGAGGAAAAAAAGTAGGTATGAGGAGATGAATGGTTCAGTGCAGAAACGTTTGATTTTCTGTTCCTCCTCCCCAACACCCAACCCCCAACCTTTGGTTACTTAATTAAAAAAAAAAAAAAAAAAAAAAACCAGTTGGTTTTGTTCAAAAGCACACTGTCATATGAGACTTCCCTTTTGACAGTTAAAAGGGAACGTGTTCATTCCATCCATGTGCTGAACAGGCTTTCAAAATAAAACCCTGAAAACTTAAGAATCGTGTTTCAAGAGAATTTGCCTGCACATTCACATCCTGTGAAATGAGATGGGAAGAGGTAGTCCTAGGAGCATTTGAATGAACTCAGATCTCTTCAATTCTACCTCCTGGCAATTCCCTGGTATTTATTGTATTTCACTAGCTTTCTCAGTGATCTTGGGGGAGAGGAGAGAAGAGGAATATGGAAGGGAAAAGCCTTCACTTTCTTTCTGTCTATTTCTGTCCACAGAAGGTGTCCCCCTTGTGGTAACAGCAAAGGCTAGCCTGGCAGTCCAACTAACCTTGTGCTAAATCACACATGTACAAAGACCTTTAGTTTTCTGTTTCTTTACTCTTTAATAGCTCTTGCTCCTAAAAAGTTAAACTTTTATTCAAATACTCATTCAGATCTGAAAGTTAATGCTAAACTCAAAGCCAGATATGCAGTCAGCTGGCTTTGAACTTTTTAACCTCCCTTATTATTATTTTGAAATCCTCCTTCCCTGGTACGGGTTGTATTGCTTTTCCATGAAGTAGTATCAGAGATTAAGATGGTGTTATCCACCCATTGACAATTTACTTACTGGAGCGTGAAAAAGGACTTAAGCTCAGTGTCTGTGACCATTAAGCTTTCTCAGTTATGCAACCCAGCTCTGCCTCTTCAGCAGCGCTGGGCAAACCAGTCTAAGTCAGCAGGCGCTGCTGTGGGCTTTGTCACTCCGGTTCCTCTCTCCTTGGAGTCAGTGTGAACGAACACTAAGGTAGTGAGAGTTGGCAGTTTTGCTTATTTTTAAGGAAGTTTCTCAGTTGAACTTCTGGTTTTCTGTTTTGAGTGCAAGAGTAGGAATAAACTTTTTTTTCCTCTCTGTACTATGTTGATATATCCAATGATCTCCAAAATGTCAGGAATAGTAAAGATTTACATGCTGCTTTATTCCAGCAAAATAAAGGGCAATTAAGAGCTCTGAGATCATCGTTTTATAAAAGAAATCCAAACCAGACATTCTCTTACTGGAGAATTTAAGAAAGAGAGAGAGAAAAATGGGAACTATTTCTCTCAATCAGCTATTTTCTATAACGAAAGTCAGAGGCAGCATGTATGGCCTGGATTCAAAGTGTTGAAACTTGTCACGTATTGAGGAGGAGATCTGTGTAGTGGGAAGTCACTACTTAACAGTGGAGATTTCTCCTTCTACGTAGTTCCTCTCTCATGCCATTCCGCAAGGAAGCCTGACAGTCTGTGCTTTTCACGACTAGCAGCTCAATAGCCTGGAAGGTTTCCTACCTGTAACACCTGTTTGACTGAATAGTTGAAAAAATAAAATGGGTATTTCAAAAATACTCAGTGTGTGTATACCACCTTCTTCTCAAAAATGATTTAGGCAACTTTTACTGAAGGTAATGTTACATACAACAGGTTAGGATGATACTAATAGAAGACCTCATTAATGTAGCGAAGCATATTTTAAATTGGGAAAATATCCTTGGGTATATTTTCCCATTTTCTAATATTCTTTCTAACTTTTACTCATTGGCATGTCTTCATCTGTGTTTTCCAAACATGTAACAATTTAAAAAATCAAACACAGAACGGTTCATATGTAAAACACACTATGGAAAACAAGAATTACTTGTTAGAAACAGGGATATATCTTACTGTCTATGGCAAAATTATGTTTCAGAGGGCATAATCTAAGATCTGAATATGCAGAAATAAATTCCACCATATATATGTGATACTCAGATGGAAGTAGAAGACATCAAAACTCTCTTCCACAGTCTATATTATTTCTCTTACACTGTAGTGTATTTTCTTGGCAGACATTCCTTGAATAAATTTGTTGATAACTGTTTAAAAATTTGTAGCATAAACAATTCTATTATTTTAAATCTCTAGCCTGTCAATGCAGAGAGGGGAAGCAGACAATTAGATCATGTCAAAAGAATGGTTGATTGGTTTATTATCATTGACAACTGTGAGAGGAAATGAATTGATAAAATATAACTGTGCCTCCATCAATTATTGGGCTATTGATTTTTTATGGCATTTGGCAAAGTCTACCTAATGAAAATTGTGTTTTTATCATGCCCTGTGATGTCAGGACAAAGTGCCAGTGAGTTAATATTGAATCCTGAGATCCTTACGAAGCTCATAGAATACAAAACTCCTACTGTTCGAAGCATTAAACCGATCATCTGAGAACACTGTACTCACTTTAGACATTTTTAAAGCATTAATAAACTATAAATGACCAGTAGAGCAAAACATCTGTGAAGAGTTCAATGACAAGCAGGTGAAGGAGACAGAGATGTTTACATTTGAGAAGACATTAGAGCTTTCTTCCAATACAGAAAGGTCCCTCATACAAAAGTTGAGGGTTTTGTTTAGAGTGCAGCAACACCCATAGGAGACTTTATAGGATGGAGAAGCTCAGAACACAAAGAACTTTGTGATAACTTGAGAGGTGTGGCAAAGAGCTGGGCATTTTTGCAAACAACTGAGGTTCTCTAGGTTGATTAAAAGTGTTCAAAGGGTGTCAGACAACTAATTTTCAGATTAGTTACTAAAGGAATGTTTCATTACAAAAGAATTTGGACTGTATAATCTTTAAGGGCACTTCCATCTCAAATTATTTAGGATTCTCTGATTAGCTGGCATGTTGCAAGTAATCAAAGAAATGTAAAATTCAGAAGATAAATTTAGCTTCACATGTAACAGGTGAAAGCAAATACTTATTGAATGAATAAAGGAAATTTATTCTTAAGGGACCTGGAGTAGGAAATTGGCAATCTTGGGTGAGGAAGACCAGTACGTTGGCCAAGAAAAATGGTCCCAACTCAAACTATGGCTCTTGAATCATTTGCACGTTTAAGGGAAGCACCAAGTAGATTCTTAATTATTATTTTTCAAGTTCCTTCATTCATACAATCATTTATCAAGTACCTCACGTGGGTCAGGTAATATGCTAGGTGTACCCACTTTGTATTGTGCTAGATTCTAAGAATACCAGAGTGAACATTCTCTGCCCTCGATGAGCTTACACCGCAGTGCAGAGCTAGATATTAATCAGAAATTATAGTTACTATAATTTTCACTCATTACAGTTATGCTAAGTGCATTTCTAGAAATAGAGGGTTTGAAATAGGGGACCTGAGCTCATCTGGGTGATCAGGAAAAGTTTTCTGAAGGAAATGACATTGACCTGTGTTATGAGAAAATAGCCACTAAATATTATAGCACTTACAGAATGAAGATAGCTGTTCTATACCAACAAAGTGAAAATGCATAAATATAGACAACAGAAAAGGATGTAATACCATGGAAAGACACATTAAATATATATATGTGTGTGTATATATATATATATATATACACACACACACACACACATACACATATAAGTGTGTGTGTATATACATAGTTTATAAAAGTCATATGTTATTTATACTATGTCATCATCATATATAACCTACTTTCCAATAAAGAAATTATCCAACAAGCCACTTGAAGTAATAATACTTGCCCAGAGGGTGAAGAATTACATTTAGCAAAATTGGGGCTCAATATTAGTGAAACATTCTGAAATATCCTTTCTACCTCTAAAATTATGATATCTATGAGACAATCAAAAATGCAATTGATTAAGAGAATTATGTGAAATGTTTGTCTTCCAATCATGAACATTAAAATTTCAAGTATTGGATGCAGGAGGCATATTTTAGAGTCTATGTCATTTTCCACAGTATTGATCACTCAACAGGACTTTATAAATAATTATTGAGCAATTGATTCTTTCTCTAATACTTGAATTAATTTATTTATTTAGAAAAAAATAGATTTTCTCTTTTCTGAGAGATAGTCCCTTGTTAGTTTACTTAATATTAATGACCCCCAAATAATTATTTCACAATGTGGCTGATTTTTGATCACTTATATTGACTCTCCAAGCATGAATTGGTTGATTTTGCTCCTATGACCAAACAGCTGCTCCTCCCTTCTACACCACTTCCTCTTTTTCTATAAAAGGCATTTGCTTCACACTCTTCATCAACTTTCTCCGTATCTCAGATGTTTGCTTGTCCTTTATATCCACTACCTATGCCATTTATATAAGAGCAATTTATTTATCAATTTATTTGTTCATCAAATACTGAATATCTGATGTGCTCATATCATATGTGGAATTTTCTCCATAATATTTTTATTTTGTTGTATTTTTTAAATTACCACCTAACCCTCATATACCCACAATCACCACACTATTGTCCATGTCCATGAGACCTTTTTTTTTAGCTTGATTCCTCACCCCCTAACCTCCACCCATAGCTGTCATCCTGCCCTCTGTCTATATGTCTATCTCTATTTTGTTTGTTAGTTCAGTTTGTTCATTAGATTCCACATATAAGTGAAATCATATGGTATTTGTCTTGTGCTGACTGACTTATTTCGCTTAGCACAATGTTCTCCAAGTCCATCCATGCTGTTGCAAAGGGTAAAAGTTTCTTCTTTTTTATGGCTGAGTAGTATTCCTATATGGCTGAGTGAATGTCCCAAAGTTGTTTTATCCATTCATCTACTGATGGACACTTGGGCTGCTTCTATAACTTAGTGATTGTAAATAACACTACAATGAACACAGGGAGCTTATGTTCTTTTGAATCAGTGTTTTGGGTTTCTTCAGCTGTGTTCCCAGTAATGGTATCACTGGATCAAGAGGCAGATCCATTTTCAATTTTTTGAGGCATCTCCATACTGCTTTCTGCAGTGGCTGCACCAGTCTGCATCCCCACCCACAGTTTAAAAGAGTTCCCTTTCCCCTACATCCTTGCCAGCACCCACTGTTTGTTGATTTATTGATGATAGCCATTCCAATTGGTGTGAAGTGATGTTTTATTGTGGTGTTAATTTGCATTTCTTTGAAGATTAGTGGCTTAGTGAAGTGAGCATCTTTTCATATGTCTTTACAAATGGCATTGGCCAACTGTATGTCCTCTTTGGAGAAGTGTCTGTTCGGGTCCTTTGCATTTTCAATTGGGTTGTTTATTCTTCGGGTGTTGAATTTTGTAAGTTCTTTATACATTTTTAATATTAACCCCTTCTCAGATGTATCAGTGAATATGTTCTCCCATTCCGTGGGTTGTCTTTTTATTTATTTATTTTTTTTGCTGGTTTCCTTTGCTGTGCAAAACTTTTTAGTTTGATGTAATCCCATTTGTTTATTTTTTCCTTTTGCTTCCCTTGCCTAGGGAGATATATCAGATAAAATATTGCTACTAACAATGTCTGAAATTTTACTGCCTATGTTTTCTAACATCATTAAAATATCTGTGCTACCCAAAGCAATCTATAGATTCAATACAATTCCTATCAAGATTCTAATGGTGTATTTCACAGAACTAGAACAAATATTTTAAAAATTTATGTGGAACTACAAAAGGCCCAGCATAGCAACAGCAATCTTGAGAAAGAGGAACAAAGTTGGAGGAATCACACTACCTAATATCAAACTATACTATAAGACCATAGTAATCAAAACAGCACAGTACTGGCATAAAAGCAGACACACAAATCAATGGAACAGAACAGAGAGCCCAGAAATTGGGAAAATTGGACAGATATGTGCAAAAAAATGAACTAGACCCTCTTCTTACACCACACACAAGAATAAATTCCCAATAGATTAAAGATTTAAATATTAGACCTGAAATCATACAAATTCTAGAAAAAATCTACATAGTAGTTTTTGAGCAATGCCAGAATGGTGCTATATATAAAATGTCTTCTTTCTTGCTAGAAATTCTAGCATCGGTGGAATTACTTTTTATTAACATTGTTTTCCTGGGCATCTCTTTTATGTGGTAATTATTCTCAAGAGAGAGCAACAGTTTTAGCCACTAATAATGTAGTTAAGATTATTCGGTTTAAAAAAAAGTGTTTATTATATGTTTTCAGTTGATGGGAGAAATCAAAGCAAAAGGACAACAATGATCCCTGAGATAAAGAAGGAACAATGACTAAGATGAGAAGACTATATCACTTGCCTCATCATGTGCTTAATATTCCCTCATATTTAAAAGTATGTAACTGATCATTTGAACAGGCAGCACTTATAGGGAATGATCACCAAAGTGACATTGTTTTTCCTCCTTGTGTTCTTTTAAACCTCAGTACAAACCTGGACGGTAAATGATAAAAGGCAATTATTAGTAGAAACACTGCAGTCATTTGAAGTCATTAACATAGTCTCAATTCAGAATGTAGAATGCCTGGTGCCATATAATGAGCAGTTTAATTTGACATAACGTTGAGTCCTTTTCCCTGGGCCCTGCTGAGGTTGGCTGCAGGCTCATGACTTGCAGAGTGAGGGCTGGGGGGAGGGCCGAAAAGAGGAGGGTGTCTGTTCTCTCCTTGCTCCTGCTTCCACTTCCCCTCCCCTGTTCTTGCTAACTCAATCAGAGCTGAGTGCTGTGATTGAGTGGAAAAGTAAGAGGGAGCAGAAATAAGAAAATGCCAGAAAGCTTTTATTCTTTAGAACCTTGATTTCTCGTAGTTGGACAGGTGTCTAACTTGCTCTCATGGGAATCGTCTTGGATTCTTAAGATATCCTAGCAATAAATACATTAAATGATAATTCCCAAGATGCAAGTGACTCATCTCATTTTTCTCTGACTTGCTGTCCCATCTTCAGCATCTCTCTGCTGAGGTCCCATCATGTGCCAGGCGGCCCTAATGGACAGAGCCTAATGTGACTACACACCAGCTCTCTTGTGTTCGTGACCCACATTTAGTCCATGAAAAACACTTAACACATCTTTTTAATGCTTCTGGTTGTTCACATAAGTCCTGAATGCAGGCCGCAGTCCTCTCTCCCTCTGTCTGGCTAACTCAAGCAACAGTACCAACTTTCACCTTTACCCTTTTGAATATATGTTGGACATGAAGTTCCCAAATTCCAGAAGACCACTTTCAAGCCCTCAAGCCCTTCTCACTAGCTTTAGGTGATGAGGACAGGCAGAGCATGCCATTTATACAGAATAATTTTTAAAAAAAGCCTCTATGATAAAGTTACATAAAAATAAAGTATTGTAAGGAGACTAACAGGTTCACAGCATCCCTGGGAAGTGGAGAAGCAGAGTTGGAGCCTGGCCAGAAACAAGGGAAGAAGGGACAGTCAGACCCCGTCTCTGCTAGTCCAGTAAGAACACTGCCCACAGATCCCTGGGTACCCAGCGTACGCCACTGCCCTGTCAACATTGGATAATGCTATTCCTTCCTCAGGGCGCTACGACCACTGCTGTGTCTAGAAACTGGGATGTGCTGGTGGCCCTCCAGCCTAGAGTGGATGCTGCACTGCTCCTGCTTACCCGCCTCGCTAGCCCCCGCTGAGAGGCAGGGCCAGGTGTCTGGCTGATGGCCGGTCATGTGCCCAGATTCTAGGTGTGCAGAGGCTACTGAAAATATTAGACTTTTCAGCATCTATGGTGAAAAGTGAGCTCTGCTTTAACATGTATTGACTGAATAATAATTACTTAGCACCTGCTATATACCAAGCACAATTATGCCGTAGGCCCTGGGGTTGAGCAAGATAATTAGATATAGTCCTCCTTCCACCCCACGCCATAATGGAGCTTCCATTCTAGAGGACGGTAGGGGGTAATGAGGGGTGCTGGGGGAAACAAAGCATGATAGAGGACTGCAGAGTGAGCAGAGGGGTTGCCCAAACTCACATGATGGAGAATTTCCCAAACCAAAAAAAAAGGACCAAATATTTAGAAGCAAAAACAGCCCAATAAATGTTCACTCACAGGAACCTGATTTAGAACAAGGTGTCACAGAAAATCACCTGAACACAGTTCCAAAGGTAAAGTTCTCACACCCACTTGACTAACAGCAGTATGATTGGAATAATACTATTTTCTCCCAAAGGGACAGTCTGTGGAGGGTGATTTTATTTGAATGCATAATAACAACACGTTTTTTTAAAGTATAGTCCTATAATGTTAGTTACAATTATACCTCTTCTACAATGGAATCTTCTTAACAGAATGATGGTTGATGTTGATATCAGCTTTCTCGATAGAGGTTTTTATCATTTAGGATGCAGGTCAGATGCAGATGGCAAAACCCCAAATAAACATTTCCTAAATACAGTAGTGGTCCGTCCCTCTCTGATGAGCTCAAGCTGGAGATAAGCGCTCTGGGGTCGAGGTAGAGGCTTCAGGGTCACCAGGACTTCTGTCTGTCTTGGTGCTGTGTCTTTCTCAGTGTGCCGTGTCTCGTGGACTATGAAGGCTGCTCAGACCCCACAGTCTGCATTTGAGTCAGCACAAAGGAGAAGGAGGAAGAGAAAGGGACAAAGGGGCCATGGCAGCTGTCTTTTAAGAAAGTTTTCTGGAAATTGTCATGCAACACTTCTGGTTCCGTCTCATCAGGCAGAACTTGGTTCACTGCTTATTCCGAGCAGTTAACACTGAGCGATCTGTAAGAGAATATTGGACTAGATGATTAGCAGTCTGTAAGTTTTTTCTTCGCTTTTGGATTTGTTTAGTGTAGCTATTCTCTTATGGTGGTTAGGGCTGTGCTTTCTCTCTTCTCTGAACAGTCAAGCTTTCCACATACTTCCTCATGTTGCTTGTAAGTTTACAGCCGCCTCACCTACCCTCCCCCTCTGTATACACCCTTGGCTTACTAGATTATAAGCTTTTGGAGGTCAGAGATGTATCTCCTTTTACTTTTAATCACCCAGAGTCTTCATCGATTTTATGTATATAAATATTTATATTTATATATTTTTATATATAGTGATCAATTGTGTATTTTAAATTTAGATTTTCAAATATAAAAATATCTAAGTTAATAGAGTAACTTCATAGTCACTAATAATGGAAAAATATTCAACTAATCATTGTATCTTTTACTTATTGTCATCCGCACTTTATCTCAACCAGTAAGAGTGTAACCGTGGCTCTTGGAATAGAAATAAGGAGAAGCTTTATCTCTATATGACTTTCCGAAAACAGGAAGTATCTATAAGAGACATTAAGTTGTAATGGTAAACAAAAGAGTGGCTCTGGAGAAAGAGTGCCTGGATCTGGTCTTCAAATCCCAGGTCTGCCTGCCACTTACAGCCGCGTGACCACAGCAAGTTACGTAGGGTCTCTGTTCCTCTGTTCCTTCATTGTGGAGGAAGTTACAAAAATAGAGGCAGTTACGAGGATGGCTTGCCATGTGTTATTCTCAAGTGGATGTACTGAGAAGCTAAGGAAGTTTATGTCCAGGGACCCTCATATTCACAGCTCCTCCCACCCCTAAGCCTGAGAGAAGTCCTGGCCATATGTTCCCAGGATCATATGCTTTGGCAAAATTAAGATTTTTTGTTTGTTTGTTTGTTTGTCTTCTTAAAGCAGGCCCCTGAACTACATAAGCTTTAGTTCCTACAAAACCTGAAACCAACCTCTGGCAGCTGTGCTCTGAACCAGAAGCCATAAATGATCCTGCATCAGGGCAACCTTGAATTAAATAGCCTGTAAGGCAGGGGTGCTCCACGTGAGTGTGGCTCAACCGAATCACGGATACTTGGGATACCTGTTTTTAAAAAATGCAGGAACATGAAACATGCACCTCCAGGATGAGAATCCTTGGGGATAGATCCTGCAGATCTCTATTTTTATCAGGCTTCTCAAATGATTCTCCTGTGCCATAAAATTTGAAACACTCTGTTGTAATATCTCTTCCAACTAGAAAATTTTAGTATAAAACTGCACAATCCTAATTCACAAATCACTCATCAAAAGGCTGTTGAAGACTCACACACCTGACCCCCTCATGCAGGACTTACCCTCGGCAAAGAATTCTCTGAATTTTGAGAGAGACCATAAAAGGAGAGATGGGAAGACTTGGGATCCCACTTTTCAGTGTGTAAAAACAATTCATCTGAAGGGTTAAGACTTACAAACCACTCCTTTTCCACTGGTAAATTTTCAAGAATAAAAAAAATTATTCCACTTCCTCCTCCTACCAGTGAGCCCAGTGATAAAGACTGGGACAATTCTCTGCACTGTGCAACTTTATTAGCTCAAATCAAGCTACGGTTTTCTGTGGAGAAAGGAAAGGAAGCTAAGAGTCACTGAGGGTCGCTCTTCCTAAAACACACTGATAAGTGCTCTACAAATGTTACCTTGTCGAATTTTTACAACAGTCCTTCAAGAAAGGCGGCATTCCTATTTTTATAAATAAAAGGAAAGCTCAAGCATATTACATAATTTTGCAAAAAATCACACAGCTAACTTGTGGCAGGAATTTAAACCCAGATATGGCTGAATTCAAGGCCTGTTCTGCCTCCTTTCCCCAACGTCATGGTGCTTACAAATAAACATGGCATTTGTTAGTGTGAGAGGTGACATTCAAAGCTGAAAACCTTGAAAAGATATGATAGGATATGTCTCAGAACCAATTAATTGCCCGTTTTTATATCCATTCCTCCCCATGGTAACACACGTTCTTTTCTCAAGGGACTATGAACGCATGTGTACACTGAACGCTGGCTTCTTTTTAGAAAATGGCTCTGAATGATGCTTGCGTTTTCTGACACAGTTGCATCTCGGGGTGAAGAATACCCTCCTCTCCCACAGAAAAGCATATCACTATAATTAAAAGGTTGTGGTTGTGATCTCTCGTATTTTTAGGTATTGGTGTTTAAACATCGAGGCAGTTAGACACTCACATATCTCTTCAAATGTGCTGGCCACAGAATATCATGACCTCCACCTCTTAGCCTGTCACTGAATTCATTCATTCCGGACAAGGCAGGGACCAGGGAAAGGGGTGTATTTTGGAGAGGTCAATGGACCCAATGCAAACTTGAAAAAATTATGTCTCTGAGCCCCTTTCACCCAGCAAGACTTGTTGGTTAGGAATTAACTAATACAAACAACCTCTTTCATCAAAGCAAGGTTAGGGCAGCCTAACCTCTGATGGCAAAAACCAGTTCATTTGGGGAATAGAATACCATTTGGCTTTCTCTCTCCCTGTTTCCCGAGGGGTGTCTTTGTTGCTGCTGTAGTCCTAAGTGTAAATGCCTGCAGCCTCTTCACGGGCACCCAAGAAAATCTGAATGTAATTTTAAAAAATCAACAATAAAACTATGCAGCTTTTACTTTATGGTCTATCCTTGTCCCATTTTTCTCCCATTCTTCAGTAAAGTCAAGTCACTGTGGAAACCTTATCATGGGCCCTCAGTCCATGTTCACAGCTGTATCAAGAGCTGTGGCATCAGGAAGAAATTGCCCCAGTATATGAATTACTGTCCCATGGGTGGGGGACTGAGGATACAGAGTTATGAAGCTGCTAAATGAACCAATGATGAGATAAACGAGGTGAGGGCTGTTAAATAAGCTTCTGTTTTTCTCCCAACATTAATGACTTTTAAAAATGTTTTCTATGTATCCAGAGGTGTTAGGATGCCAAGAACACCTTGCAATCAAAACTGAGATGAAAACACTCATTTATTATTCACATTTTAGTGATTTTTTTCCCAACGGGAAATAAGAGCAATGTTTTAAGAGATAAGCATGAGAAACCCCTGAGAGATAAGCATGAGAAACCCCTGCTCATTGCCCCTGAAATACATTCTCTGTTTTTTGAGTATGATGAGAAATTTCTGTTTCCTCATCTACAGAATGTTTGAAGTATTTACTACTGTTATCTCTGTATTGGAATGCCTTGAGGAAAAAAAGTGGTACTCAGCCAGGTGACAAAGAGAAAGGTTTCTTTGAGTTTGAAGAACGTGGATTTCCCTCAACCTGAGAAAATTTATGATCAGAAGATAAATAGTATAGAAATAATTGGGGGCTCAGGTTCTAGTGCAATGATGAATTCATTGTGACCATATGCTTAAACATAAAAAGTAAAAAAATGTCATTTTAAATGTATAAGTTAAAATTAAATACAAAAACACAAAATCTGACATCTCTTAAACACTTATTTTTAAAAGTATTAATTTAGAATTGAGTTCCCACCAAGAAGGGCCCCCAAAATTCACTCGACTCTAGTTTAAATATTTATTCAACAACAACCACATGTCTAAATGTTTATGTGTTCTGAACTGGTGGTCTGCATTGATGGAGTTTGCAGGTTTTCCTGAAGTTTAATGTGAGTCCGTCAATAATGAAATGCAACATCCAGTGAAATGAATGTAAATTTCCTTCAGAAAGTTTACTGAAGTATAAAAATCATTGAAATCTTTCTCTCACTGAGATCCTTTGGAACTAAATAGAAACAGATTTGGGGGAAAAGAAGAAAGAGAAGTATATTATGTACTTAAGAGAGTTTTTAAATGAATAGAACTTCAGCTTTTTCCTAACCAAACTAGTACTTTTAAATGAATAGTGTATATGACTTGATAGCTTGAAACAGTTTTTTAAGTTAATGCTTGGATTTAGACACACAAAGATGACTGCCTATTGAAATTTGTTGGAACGGTTAGCTCTGTAAAGGTCATATCGAGTTTAGTTGGCCTCAGCAGTATGTAAACAGGGCATGAGAGACACTTGGTCCAGCCCAGGACTCCGCTGGTTATGGCTCAAATAACAGTTGTCCTCACTGTGGCAAGTAGAACTGCCGAAAGCAGGTGGCTGGTTTTGTTTTTCAGTAAAATGGTAATAGTGTGTGTGTGTGTGTGTGTGTGTGTGTGTGTGTGTGTAAGAGAGAGAATGTGTGTAGTGATGATACACACTGGGTGAGGGAGCCACTGTCTCATCCCCAACCAAAGTATAGCCGAATACAAGTATAAAATACAGAACCAAGAAATTACTGCTCAGAGAAAATCAACAGGAAAAAAAGGGTGAGTAAAACTCTCTAGAAACTGTACCACTGGATTTTTAAAATTTGATGCTAAAATCTGTGGCTGGAGGAGGCAGACTGGAGTAATAACAATGCTGGGCACTGAAATAGCATGTTTTTCCCTTGAGAAATTCTTACTACGTTGTGATCATCTCTGGCCTTTCCTGAACTGCAATCCAAACAGCCCCCAAGAAGTCAGACTGATCCAGGAACTCACTATGGCATACTAAGTTCCCCTAACTCAGAAATAGATGTTTACTGAGCACTTTCTGAGCCCCTTGAAACTTTATTAACCAGTGTCTTTGCATTCAGTTCCCACCTTGACCAAGTCTTTTCCTACACACACACAGCACACATGCAGGCATACGCGTGCACAAGCACAAACTCTCACACACATCTTTATTGAAATTCAACAGTTCAACTCACAAGGCAAATTACTCATGTGGCTTAAGTGTACAGAGTAGAGAAAAATGCAGCCAAGTCCATCTTCAGCCAGAGGAAGGAAAGCTTCCCATGCCAACTGACCCCTTTTCTTCCTTCAGCAAAAGGTCAAGAGTCTTTCACGTTTGGGTAGTACCTGAAAAGTAGAAGTGTCATTGATAAAATATTAACTGGAAAGAAATTATCCCTTTGTCAATAATGTGGGACCCTAAACAGAGAAGATTAAGTTGATTTACTCACATGTATTCATAGGTTCTAAGAATAGGGAGCTACAAAACTTAATTCTCAATCTAGGACTATATCATAAGGTCTGTATCTTTTAAGATAACAGAAATCTCATATTTCCTTCACATTCACAGTATTCCAGCTTACTAAAGATAAGCTTAAAAGATCATGTTGCTCAAGAAATTCATGTATTTATTTATTTATTTATTTTTAATAATTACTTTATTGTTGTTCAATTACAGTTATTTGCATCCTCTCCCTTCCCCTCCTCCCTCCCCCTCCAACACCACCCCCCTCCCCAGCCTCCCTCCTCCCCCTTGGTTCTGTCCATGTGCCCTCCATAGTGATTCCTGAAAACCCTTCTCCCCTTTGTCCCCTCCCCCCTCCCCCCTGGCTATTGTTAGACTGTTCTTAATTTCAATGTCTCTGGTTATGTTCTGCTTGCTTTCTGCTTTTGTTGATTATGATCCAGTCAAAGGTGAGATCATATGGTATCTGTCCCTCACCGC
>PVJI01025570.1:0-20281 GCA_004026765.1 Micronycteris hirsuta | reverse complement strand
GAGTTACACTTTTAACTCATAAGCATAAATAAAAGAATTAAAAACATTTATATAGATATGGAATTAGTCCTGCCCATGTATAATGTGCATCCTTATTTTTCCCTCAAAAATTTGGGCAAAAAAGTGTGCATTATACATGGCAAAATACAGTAATTAGAAAACCACACTACTGCACAGACACAGAAGACAGCATTTTTTTAAATTGTATTTTTCAATTACTGTTTACATTCAATATTATTTTGTATTAGTTTGAGGTGTACAGTCAGTAGTGGTTAGACAATCATACACTATATATAAAGTGTTCCTCCTGATATTTCCTGATAGCCAAGGTTTGCAGGACACATACAAGAATCAACCACTGAATGCATAAACAAGTGGAACAACTCACTATTAGCCCTGGCCACGTAGTTCAAAGAGCATTGTTCTGCTATGCCAAGGCCTAGGGGTTTGATCCCTGGTGAGGGCCCATACAAGAATCAATAGATGTGTAAGTAATTGGATCTCCCTATGTAAAATTAATAAATAAAAATTAAACAAAATGCAATGTATCTGCCTCCTCTCAAAAATTAATTTTATAAAACATCCTCAGATGGGGACTACAGTTTTTTTTTTAATTCTTTAAAACAAAAAAGTCTCTTTGGGAGCCAAGTGCAGGGAAGCTCAGGGCCCGCCTCCCCTGAGTCTGGTTCTCACACAGGTTCATTTTGGGTTGCTAGTGGTCACTGTGCATCCCTGGCCTCACAAGCTCCAGTAAAACCACAGACACCCCTATCCCTACAGGTTTTTCTTTTGCTTCCCGCACAACAAATGCAAGCCTGGCTATTACCTCCGTCCTCGCTCTATGCCGGTTTTCTGCAGTATTCTCCCAGTTACTGTGCAGGCTTGGCTTCTAAGTAGGCCCCTCTCTTGCTAACTGCCTCAAAGGCCACGCTCCTTCGCCAGCCCGGTTCGCTTTGACGCTGAAGGAGCGCAAGCCCAGCTTCCCAGGAGCCCCCATCCTCGCTCTCGTGCTCTGCCCAGACTCCGCCCGTGGAGCGTCCCCTTTTCCCTCCCATCGCCATTTTGTCTGAACCCGAAGGGTGAGAGGGAAGGAAAGTCACACTGCGGGGCGTTTCTGCCTTTCTAGTTCATACCTGCCTTTCACAAGCCCATTTTCATTCAGGGTGTGGTGGTCTTCATGGTCTTTAGAGTCTCTCTAGCCGCCCTTGCTGCCCATGTAAACTCAGGTGCTGCGGGGAGAGGCACGGCGCTTCCCTTAAGGTTTAAAATGGCTGCCAAGCTCCTCACTGCTTCCCACTTCTCTGCCTTCATGTCATTTCCCTTCTTACCCTTTACTGACATCTTTGGCCCTCAGGCACCATTAAAGCCCCCTGGAAAGTGAATTCGTGCCCCACATCCTCATTCTCCAGGCCTCTGGGGGCAGCGTTCCTGATACAAACATGTCATCAGATCACTGGCGAGAAGTAGGAGGGTCCAGTTCCAAGTTGCCAGGCAATGATAAACAGTCTAGGATGGGATTGGCTGAGAAGTTGAATGCCTCCAGAGTGCATGGGAATAAAAAGAGGACTGGCTCTTTGGCTCTTCCTCAAGGGTACTTGGGTGATTGTGCTGCGGCTGCCTGCAGTTCCCAACGGGTGGTATTTTGAATGGGAAGGAACTCTGGGCATAGCCTAGGATCTGGCTGGCATCACAGAGGGTGGCAGGGTGTTCTCAGGAGGGAACAGGCTCTGAGGCAGAGCCTGCCATTCTTCCAAAATGGTGTAGCTTTCGTATCTTATGTTGTTTTAGTTTGCAAACTAATCCCGTAGAAATAAGAATTAAAACTAACAGGGGGAATGATAGGAGAACTCAGGTGTTAGGTTTAGCCTTAACTAATAGGCTTAAGTGATTAAAATTGCAACTAAAAAGTGAAAGTTTAGTCTTAATAGATAGGCCTAAATGACTAATTCTTGTGGAAAGCTGTTACAGTAATCCCTCGCCTATCGTGGGAGTTATGTTCCGGAGGACCCCGGTGATAGGTGAAAATCTGCGAAGTAGCGGCGTTATATTTATTTTATTATTTATATATATTTTAAGGCTTTATAAACCCTTCCCACTCCTATAAACCTTTCCCACTCTCTTATTAACCTTTCCCACACTATTATAAACACTTTGTATGCTCTTAAACACTTTCTACACTCTTAAACCTACATAATTTTAACAAAATATAAAATTCTATATGGGTACTCACTGGTGAAGTATACTACAACTTGAATGATGAAGATCATGAATTATGTAGCTGTGCAGTACTGATGGCGATGAAGGTGATGATGACGAGATGAATGTACTGCACAGCCAAGAAGAGCATTACAGCTCTCCGAAGGCACCACTTCATCAGGCGCTTCATCAGGTGGTGCAGTATCTTCGCCCTGGGCTGTAACTTCTATTTCTGCTAAAGGCATAGGCGTAACTGATCTCTTCGTCCAAGTGATGAACATAGTTCTGGGGTGTTGCTGGCACTGCTTTTTCTTCTGAGTGAGAAGGTTTTTATAAACTGACATGCCACTCTCAATTGTATTTATGAAGTGCAACAAACAAAGCACCTGGGGGTCCCATTCTTCAGCCACTTGCTGAAGTTCTTTGGCCATTCTGACCATGGTGATCTGAGCAAGATGATCGAGTGTCTGGCCATTCTGAGCAAGATGCTCGGGTGTTAGGCCAACCTCCTCCTCTTCTCCAACCTGTAGTTCGTCTTGGTCCTCATCCTCTTCTTTACTTGCTGACTTCATCATCTCCGTCAACGGTTGTGAGTGGACATCTGCAGAGGCAGCTTCTCCATGCAGAGAAATGCTCTTGAGTCCAAAGCATCTCTGAAATTTGTCAAACCAGCCCTTGCTGGCATTGAATGGGGTTGGTCTTGTGGAAGAAGCACTCAACGGTCCTGCTTCTGCATCATCATCCTCGTCACTATCATGAACATCCAAGCTTTCCACAAAACTATCATAAAGTTTCTTGGCTTTTGTCTGGATGGTGTTGGTATCCAGCGAGATATTCTTCTTCCTGCAGTCATTTATCCACAGGGCCAATGCAGACTCCATCCTCACAATGGCCTTACTGCAGGAAGTGACCACCCTCTTTGCAGTCTTATTAAAAGTCATTGTTGCTGTAGACCTAATATTCTTCTCGTCTTTCTTTATGTAGTGAACAGTAGATTCGTTGATCCTGTAATGGCGGCCTACAGCCGCGTAGCTTTTGCCTTCCTTTAACATGTTGAGAAGTTCCACCTTTTCTTTGATGGTAAACATATTCCTCTGGCACTTGGGTTCACTGCCAGAAGCCTTAGAAGGCACAGAATGTTTGGGTGGCATTGTAGGGCTTGAAATAAATTCAAACTTTGATGAAAATTTCACAAAACACAACACCTCAGAGCAACACTATATGCAGTGATCAGACATTGATGTGAAGTGGATAAGGAGAGATGCTGAATGTATGGGCATAGTGCAGGAGAGCAAACAGACCGATGCTATGGTCACTAAGCCAATCAGCACCCAGGATACAGAACACAGTGCTGTGGTTGGTCGCCTTCCATTCCATCAGCCAATAGTGTGCTGTGTACAATCTCACGTTGGCAGACTTGCACAAGTGGTAGTGGTGTACTGCATTTCCATTGTGTATAGTACGATATTCAGCTGCTGATGAAATACATACTGTATTTTATTTCTATTTAATATTGTTTTAGTATGTTTGAATTAACAATTTTTATATTTTTTATATTGTTTTAAATTTTTTAGTCAAAAATAATTAAAATCATGAATATTATATAAATGCCTACATACCACAAAATCCCACGATATAGCAAAAACTCCACGATACAGAATTATATACCTTTTTTTTTTTTAAGATTTTATTTATTTATTTTCAGAGAGAGGAGAAGGGAGGGAGAAAGAACAATGTATGGTTGCCTCTCACATGGCCCTCACAGGGACCCAGCCCACAACCCAGGCATGTGCCCCGACTGGGAACCAAACCGGGACCCTCTGGTTCCCAGCCCACGCTCAATCCACTGAGCCACACCAGCCGGGCAGAATTATATACTTTTTTAAACCCACGATACAGTGAAGCCACAATAAGTGAACTGCTATATAGCAAGGGACAACTGTACTTTTATGCCATGTAGATTTTAGCTGCATGACACTATATTACAATAAAGTCCTGGCTGAGTAGCTCAGTCTGTCAGAGTGCCATCCCCATATCCCAAGGTTGCAGGTTTTATCCCAGATCAGGGCACATATAAGAATCAACCAATGAATGTATAAATGAGTAGAACAACAAATAAATGTTTCTCTCTCGCTCCCTTCCTCTCTCTTTCTAAAATCAATAATCATCTGTGATTGAAGTCATGTGTAGATAGGAATTTTTAAAATTTCTTTTGGGATAGAAGTACTTGTATTTTGTGTGAACAAAGGAGGGACAAATAAGTTCTGATGGAAGCACCACTGTAATATATTGTGCTATTATTTCTGATTACCACCATCCTGTAAATTACACATCTCTTCCCATTGGTATTAAGATGGCCTTAGCCCAGGTCCCCAGTGAGAGCCATGTGAGGAGCAACCATACATTGCTGTTTCTTTCCTTCTCTGTCTCCCTCCCTTCCCCTCTCTCTAATAATAAATAAATAAAATCTTTAAAAAAAAAAAAAAAGATGGCCTTAGGTATAAGTTATTCGATATATAGACATAAAATGAGGAGGAAGTAAAGGGTTGTTTGTTGTGGTAAGCCAAAGAAAATTTAGGAATTTGTGTTACTACAGCAAAGCTTTCAGAGAGTTGACTGGTATTTCTTTAAGAGACTTTAATTTCGTACATTATTTTTCATGGTTTTTTTTTTCTTTAAATGCCTTTCCCTTTTTTTTTTCTTTTCCTTTACTACCTAAACCTCCGAAAATAAAGGTTACAGGTGGGATCACTTTATCTCTAGTTATTGTATGACCTTTGAAATCTTGAATTCAGGGATTCACTTTCTATATTATTATCCTCATTTTTTGCATTTTATATTCTCTCTTTTCATTAAAATAGCCCTTTATAATTCATCCAGAAATACATTGCCTTTCACTATCTACTTGCCCTCAATGGACTATCTATTTATTTTCATTTACAGCACTTGCAACTGGTTTATCATGGTGAAGTATTTGTAAATAACCTTAAGGACTTAGGCCTCTTTCTCATTGTTGTCCGCACCTCAGGAAGCCTCCCACCTGGATGAGCCATTTCCAGCTTAATCCCTTTACAGGCAGGGCATTCACTGTGATGTATAGAAAACCAAAGCAAACAAAATGGAAATAAAAGAAACTTTAGGCTTATAGGTGTTTTGTTCAATTGCTGTCTTTCTTGATGACTGGTATTTTTTAAAAGATATTATTTATTTTTAGAGAGAGGGAGAGTGACAGAGAAAGCGAGGGGGAGAAACATTGATGTGCAGATCGGTTGCTTCTTGCACACCCCCAACTGGGACCTGGCCTGCAACCCAGGCATGAGCCCTGACAGAGAATTGAACCGGAACCAGCAAACTTTTGGTTCAAAAGCCCGTGCTCACTCCACTGAACTACACCAGCCAGGGCTGATAGGTGGTATTTAAAATTTTTTCTGCTATAGGGGCAAATTACAAATGTTGATATGTTCTCTTTTTGTTTTCAGTGGACTCAGAATACATTCTAATTCCCACTTTAATTTATTCTTTGCCCCAGGATTAGTGCAAAGCACATTAATTATTTTCTAATATTTCAGGATTTCCCAAAGATTTTTCTGTTATTGATTTGTATTTTAAATCCACTGTGGTTGTAATATTTTTTATGACATGAAATCTTTTAAAATTTAGCCCAGCTGGTATAGCTCAGTGGATTGAGCGCGGGCTGGGAACCAAAAGGTCTTGGTTCGATTCCCAGTCGGGGCACATGCCTGGGTTGCAGGCCAGGTCCCCAGTGAGGGCCATGTGAGAGGCAACCATACATTGCTCTTTCTCCCTCCCTTCTCCTCTCTCTAAAAAAATAAATAAATAAAATCTTTAAAAAAAATTTACCAAGACTTGTTTCATGGCCCATATGCATAGTCTTGGTATAGTATTATGAGCATTTTTAAAGATTGTGTATAATTTTCATGTTTGGTGGAGTGTTCTCATGAAGAAAAATCTCATTTTTCCTGCTTTTGTGTGGGAAAAATCCCCACTGTGGTTTATTTCCTCCTGTCCTATTTACTCTTACTTGACTACTATACTCTCACTAAACACGACACTTCTGGTCACCAAATGTGTGGGTTTTTCCCTTCTTCCAATTTTCTGGGACAACAGCTGGGTATTGTAGAATTTAAAGCAGTTCTGGCACCATGGCCCAGAAGATAGCATCAGATCCCACAGGTGAAGGGCTCAGTCCCACAGGCTGCCCTTTCCACCTACAACACAGATGTCAGTCAAATCTGGTTGACGGTATTGTTCCATGTGTGTTTAAAAATGAATAGTCTGGCCCTGGCTGGTGTAGCTCAGTGGATTGAGCACGGGCTGGGAACCAAAGGGTCCCGGTTCGATTCCCAGTCAGGGCACATGCCTAGGTTGCGGGCCAGGTCCCCAGTGAGGGCCATGTGAGAGGCAACCACACATTGCTGTTTCTCTCCCTCTCTGTCTCCCTTCCTTCCCCTCTCTCTAAAAATAAATAAATAAAATCTTAAAAAAAAAAAATGAATAGTCTGGCCCTGGCTAGCGTGGCTTAGTGGATTGAGTACTGGCCTGAGAACCAAAAGGTCGCTGATTCGATTCCCAGTTAGGGCACATGTCTGGGTTGCAGGCCAGGTTCCCCAGAAGGGGGTATGGGAGAGGCAACTGCACATTGATGTTTCTCTCCCTCTTCCCTCTCTTTCTCCCTCCCTTCCTCTCTCTAAAAATAAATAAATAAATAAAATCTTTAAAAAATAAAAATGAATAGGCTGTCCCTGAATGGTGTAACACAGTGGATTGAGTGCAGGCTGTGAATCAAAGGGTTGCAGGTTTGATTCCCAGTCAGGGCACATGCCTGGGTTGCAGGTGAGGTCCCCAGTAGGGGTGCACGAGAGACAAGCAGACATTGATATTTCTCTCCCTCTCTTTCTCCTTCCCCTCTCTCTAAAAATAAATAAAATCATTTTTTTTAATTGAGGAAATAGTCTTTATTCTTATGAATATGTTCATTTCACTCCCTTGTAAGTTTTACAAGGAATAAAAGTTCCTATAAACAAAATGATTTCTTGATTTTCACCAATAATTGTCCATTTCCCAATGGTTTTGAGTTTGATGAAAAATTCCTCCAACCATGTATTTAATTTGTTTATGAACATGGGTGTGCACGTTGAACTCTCTCATGACTGTGCAGTATTATATAACAAAGTATAATTTCCATAATTACTTTCCAAATATCATCAAAATTATTCTCAACGTATATATGTGTGTATATATATATATATATGTATATATATATATATATATATATATATATATATATATTCAGGCCCTTATCAGTGTGGCTCAGATGGCTGGAGGGAGTTTGTCCTATAAACCAAAAGGTGGCAGTTGCAGTTACTGTCACATGCGTGGGTTATGGATTAGGTCAATAGCGCGTAGAAGACAGAAACGTATCCATGGTTCTCTTTCACGTCAGTATTTTTCTTTACAACTGGAAAGAATCCCTCTTAGTATGGAAAGCAGCCTTTGCAATAAAAATAGTAAAGTTTTGAGTTACCATTGATAAACAGATATCAGTTATACTTGTTAGAGGAAAACTACAAACATAATGACTTTGGAAGGACTTCGGGCAGGATGAATTTTCACTGAGTATCAGAAATTCATTCTGGGGGAAAAGTTAAAATATGATGTGCATTGCAATGTATATAACTGATGGTCAGGCATTACTAAACATAAGTCAATATACATCTAAGAGAAATCTTAAAAATAGAATGTATGGCAAAGATCTTATCCAAAATTGAATCCTTGGAGGGTCATCGTAACATTAATTTTGGAGAGAAATCTTACAAATTTTAGGAATAATGATGTGGGTAAGTCAAACGCAATGTACAAGGAAAGGTTATAACCAATGATAACAAGGTGAAAAGGAGTCCTTGCAGTGCCCCTACATGATCCCTTCCCCTTCATGCAGCTGTTTAATCACAGGTGTGGCCACTTGTCACGCCCAGCCACTAGCCAGAACCACTCTGCTGTAAATCTATCCCGCTCGATTTAGGAGGCGAAGCGCACGCGCAGCTTCTTGCAGACCCAGAAGCGTCTCTGGAGTAGCAAGATCTTCCGTGTCTTCCTGCTGGTAGCCTTCCCGCTGTAAACGTCTACGCTCAGTCCAGATTCGTACTCTAATCCTTGGGGTGGCTGCAGACGTTGAAATCCCCGCTTCCGAGCCCCCTACAGTGGTGAGTCGGCCTCCTAGTGAGAGGCCCGGAACACTGACCTCTTCCCTCCGTTGGGGGCGGGGGCTCCGTGTTCGTTTCCGCGGAAACTCAGTCTTGCCGGTAGTCCCTCCGCCTTTACGCGGTGTGACACCGCCTGCCCTGTGGTTTATCAGCTTAAAGCTCTTCCCTGGGCAGCACTCCCACCCCGCTTTGTTCCAAGGCTCGACAGACAGACTCAGGAGACGCAGTTAAACCTTTTCCGCCCCTCTTCCCGCCTCGCGGCTCTGGGCCGCTGAAGCCCGGACTGCACCCCGGCCTGGGAATCTGCAGGTCCTCCCCCTTTGATAAGAGACTCGAATCCCAGGAAGAGCACAGTGTCTCCAGGAGAGGTGACCTGCCCCACGCGGGCGGAGCTTTGCGGAAGCTGTGACGGCGAAGGGGCGGCCGGAAAGCGGCGGAACGATGCTGTGACGGGACCCGAAGCCGGAATGAGAGAGACTGAAGCGTGAGGGAAAGAAAAGGTCTGTGAGGCCCCGTAAGAGACGGCAACGCAGGGGATGTAGGAGGGACGGGACCAAGACGTAGGAGTGAAACTGTAAGTGGGGAAAGGATTCTGAGGAGGAAGTCAGAGTAGAAATGCCGAGGAGTTGTCGGAGCCCCATAGAGACGAGAGCTGACAGGGAAAAGGGCCTGTGAGCAGACGTGGGGGCAGCAAAGGGCGAGGCGCTTCAGACGGAGGGATTGGTTCTGAGGAGATGAGTTAGGTGAGCGAGAGCTGGGACGGAAAGAGGGTTTGAGGTGACGGAGCCGAGGGAGAAACAGGCACTGAGAGTCCGCCAGCGGGGGGGCGGAGGTGTTAGGAACTGGGGCCGCAGAGGGGACACAGGCATGGAGGAGGGGGTAGAGAAACACCCAGACACATGGAGATGGGAGCGATCAGAAAGATCAGGGAGGAAGAACAGCTAAAGGTGAAATAGATTTCAGTTGTTTCATGGAACATGTGTAGGGACAGGAATAGAAAAAAGGGGAGAAACAGAAAAGTACAACAGTGCGGATGGACAGGGAAGAGACAGAAACAGATCCATACACAGAAATACATGGTAACAGGGAAGAAGAGGAACCCTGATGTAGAGAAGTGGTGAGCTGACGGGATGTGGTTAATTCAGTTGTGAGATACTGACTTGTGGCTTTATATATTTAGTTTAACATTTGCTGAATTGTTTTCCTTAAATAGATTTGAATGAGAATTACAAATCTCTAGTTTATAAGGCTTGTGAATTTTATAATAATTTGTTTTCACTTGAAAACCCTTATTTACTTAGAGGGCAGAGACTTCTCTAACAGTCATGGGTCCCTTCTCATTTTCTGAGATGGCAAGAGGGAGGTGACCTGGACATGAAGTTAACTAAGTCTGTTATCAAATGATGCTTTTTCAAGGAATATTAAAAACATCTAGTCTTATTTTTTTCTGCCCTAGGGATTTACTTCTACATCTCACATTAAATTTATTTTTTTTAAAAAAACATTGAGATAAATCTTATTTTGTTGAATACCTACTTTTCTGTAAGTAGTCATTAACTTTTGAAATAAGCAATGGGGATGTTTCTTAACCAGCACTTAACATTCTTTTCTAAACATGAGGTGGTCTTAACTTTTTAAAAACTATGACCATAGAAGTCATTACATTAAAAAAAAAAGTCCCCATTCAGCCCTGGCTGGTTTAGCTCAGTGGATTGAGCGCGGGCCTGTGAACCAAAGTGTTGCTGGTTTGATTCCCAGTTAGGGCACATGCCTCAGTTTCAGGCCAGGTCCCCTTTGGGGGGCATATGATAGGCAACCACACATCGATTTTTCTCTCCCTTACCCTCTCTTTAAAAATTAATTAATTAATTATAAAAATACCATTAAAAAATCCCAAATTGTTTTCCTTTTAAATGTATTGTGTTTAGTTTATATTCTGAAACTGCATCCTTTCTACTCTTTATCATATGTGGAAATATCCATTGGTACTTAGTCAATAATATCTGGCTATTCCAGTATGCACTTGGTAAGGATGTCAGTGATCTTAACAGTCAGAACCTAGTTCCATGAGTTGCTTCATTTATGTGATTTGTTGAATTAGTGACTGTGAGCCACAAAGGAGCTGTTCCTTTCAAGTCCCTCTTGTCCTTTCTCTGAAAATATCAAATATGGACTGGATTGACCTGAAACTTGATTCAAACAGAGCCCATCTATATTCACTTTGTAATTTGATGAGCATATTTTTATAGATAACTTTTTTAAGTTTTTGGCTTCACAACCTATGTTATCATTTTATATTTTAAAAATAATTCACTGTAATTTCCTGAAAAAGAAGAAGGAATTCTGCCCAGGCAGCCTGTCCTTCTGGAAGTTCCCTCCCCAAACCATTACAGTACCCAGAGGTCTGAGTTGTGCTGGGTCTGATACCTGTCACCCAGTGCTACAGAAAACAGCTCTGGGGAAGTCATCAGAAAAGAACTAGTTATAGATGCCATATCATAGGCCCCACTGCACACCTGCAGAACCATAACTTAGAGTGTGATCCAAATCCCCAGGGGATCTACATGCTTATTAAAGTTAAACTGTTCCATTCTGACAAGTGTGGCTCAGTGGGTTGGACATCCTCCTGCAAAACAAAAGGTGATTCCTGGTCAGAGCACATGCCTGGGTTGTGGGCCAAGTCCCCAGTTGAGGATGTATGAAAGGCAGCCTATTGATGTTTCTTTTCCTCTCTTTCTCCTTCCCTGCCCCCCTCTAAAAAAAAAAAGCAGCAACAAAAACAACTCAAAGCTAAATAAACTCTTTCTCTCTGAGTTCCTGTTAGGTCAAATGAGGAGTTTTAAAAAATGGCATCAGCTGTGCCATCCTCCACAAAGTTTGACAACTGCTCTGGGTGGGACATCATTGTTTAGTGAAGTGCTCCAGGTGATGCTAAGGTGAGCTCAGGGATTAGCAGGAAGTTTCTGAGATACATTCTTTTTGTCGTTTTTTTATATAAGAAATTTTATTTAGAAAGTCAAAGGTAGAAGAAGTGGGCTCTGGGACCAAGAGAGAGAGGCAAAAGAGTCTTTGAAGCTTAGGAGAAAGAAAGGACAGAGGTTTTCTGCAAGGGGCAGGGAAGGTGAAGAAGTAGGGAAATGCACTCAGGGATGCATTTGTGAGATTGTGGATCAGGCTCTAATCAGGAGAGGTAATGGGGTGCTTTGTTGGGTTTGAGGGTTTAGGGCAGCAGCGCACATTCTCATTGCTCTTAAAGTTTATGGACATCTATGGGAAGAGAGAGCACATTAAAACAAAGAAAATCTCACAGTGTGGTCTCCGTGTAGGAGTTCACTGTTTCTGAGTGTCCTGTGAAAAAAAGAACACAACAGGGAGTCCATTTTAGCATTTCCACATCCTTCTGCCTGTGAGTGTGGTGGAAGTAGAGGAAGGGGCTAGGTGGACACCTTTGAAGGTACATCCTCATAATGCAGATGTGACTCCTCAACATATTGTCGCCTGAGAAAACAATCCACAGCAGGAGCAAGACTAGGACGACATGGCTGCTTCTCAGGTAAATGATATGTCCTGGGTCAGAGGTTGTGTCAGCTTTTCTTCCTAACATCTCTGAACTTAGAACCTGCAACCTTTAATTTTCTACTTCTGATGTTCTTGCCTAGCAAGGTAGTTTTCATCTAGTCATTTTCTTCTTTTTCTTCTTATGATCATCAAGGTCAGCAGTTTATATACTTCTCTCCTTTGTCCCAGAGCCTTCTCTGCATTTTCTTTATCCAGGCTCCCCAAGGACATGAAGAATTCTGTCCTTGAATTAATGACCTTCAACTACTGAAAACATCCGCTTTGTGACAGATCAACCTGGGAAAGGTCCCATGTCCAGCATCCCTGTTGGGATGGGCTCAGAGGCTCAGGTATCAGTGAAGAAGGGAATGTAGGTTTAGGTTCATGTGGCTGCAGCATCAGCTCTGTAAACCAGGGGTAAGAAAATGCACATTTTACTGGTCTGGATAGCTCAGAACGTCCTGAGTAGATAGAAGAGTAGATAGAAGGGGCTTGCTGACTAGATTGGTAAGAAAGACTTGCTATTTTTTTTTCATGAGTGATTTTGTTTGACTTTGTCCACATTATTTCTTGGTTATTTTTTTAAGTATTTTTTATTGATTATGCTATTACAGTTTTCCCAATTTTCCCCTCTTTATCCCCCCTCTGCTCTGCTCCTGCCCAGAGACTTGCTATTTAAATGTACTATTAGAGTACAGACATTGGAGGTACATGTGCATTGATGTTTGCAGAAATTAATGTTTTTTTGTGATCATTTTCACATAATGATTTTTTTATTTTTCCTGTGTAATATCATATTAAGTAGCTCTCCACTAATGATACACAAACATTTTCAAAGAAATTAAAGACGGAGCAACAAAAGCTTTAACTTTTTTTTCATCATTATGTATGTTCTTCTCCCTATTGTATTTGTAAAACACAAAGGGTATCATCCACAGGATGATTCATGAGATTTACAGAATCGCTAATTAATCTTGGTTTCGTGGATGTGAAAGTTCTATTATTTATCACTTTTAAAGTGATATAATTTCCAATTCTATGGAGGCTTCAAATAAGATCCTACAAAGTTCAGTCTCAGTGATATCATGACACACGCATTTCCTATAGAGTGTCTATCTGTGTATGCATAAAATGTTAATGTTATGTAAGCTATCTTTTCTTCTTGCTTTTTGTTATTCTCAGTTATAGAAACTTCTGTGAACTTTCATTAGGTTTCTTTATGTGTATTTGCCTGTGTTTTTTATATATACTTTTTGAAAATTTTAGATCACGTTGGAGTAAAACACACGGTGTACTCTACTGTATGTTTCACAAAATTCTCTGGTAACATAGGAAGAATAATCTAGTTCTAAGATTACTTATGGTAAATTTTAAAACACAGTGTAGTTACTATGCTTACTGTGGTATGAGAATGTAGGTTCCATGAAACTTTCAGTTCAAAGTCATGTATGAATTTTTTCCAGTGTTTTCATTTTCTGTGCTATTCAGAAGTTGGCACATGGCCCATGGACATTGGTGTTACTAATAGAAAGTCAGCTTGTTAAAGATGTGAAAACACAGGCCCCATCTGAGAACTCCTAAATCAGAATCTACATTTTTACAAAAGTGCAGTTCTTTGCTATCCACTTTAAACTTGAAGAAGTACTTATTCTTCCAACTCACCTTGCCTTTTCCAGCTGAGAAATATGCACAGCTGATTCTGAATATTATGGGTATAACACTCACAAATCCATATGCCTGTGTCTGTCCCTTCATTTTAAAGTTTATTTTCCTGAAAAGTAAAGTGTCTGCAGTTGATTTGTGGACATGTGCCATCCTCATTTCTCAGAAAATACATTAGAGGGTGTTATGGGGTCAAAATGACCTTACTGAATGATGCAGGATACTCTTGTAGGTCAAAACCACTTCTAACACTGTTTTTCATATTGGATGACAGTATGAACTCTGCTGATGTCTCCTTGGTAAATGTGTCTTTTTTTCCCCAGCTATCGTTGACCTTCAGGGATGTGTCAGTAGATTTCTCTGGGGAGGAGTGGGAATGCCTGGACCCAGCTCAGCAGAAATTGTACATGGATGTGATGTTGGAGAACTACAGGAACCTGGTCTCCCTGGGTGAGAATGACTTGCTGCCAGAGCTCCTTCTCCACTGGCATGGTTTTGTTTTCTTTATTAGTAACATCATTTGTGGACTTCTGTCTCATATGGTAGCCTTTCAGATTTTTGCTTTCAAGGAACAAATTGGGGGTTTTCTGGTGTAGAACAAAAAAGCTTTGTGATGTACTTGAAATAGGAACTCAGTGTCTTAAAACTTTACATACTGTCTAGAATATTTAAGGTACTGTCCCAAAACAGCATTTTGGAAAATCATTTTGTAGAATATTGTAATATTCTACCATGTCTTCTCACCTTAGTACAAACTGGATTGGAAATGAGATAATCTATATCAAAACTCATGCATTTTTTTTAATAAACAGGTCTTACTCTCTCTAAACCCATTCTGGTCACCTTTTTGGAGCAAATGAAGGAGCACTGGGATGTGAATAGAAAACAGACAATATCTGCCCACCCAGGTAGGTGGGGAAGGGCAAGCAGGTGACACAGGTGAGAGGCCCAAAGGTCATAGAGGAAGCCAGACCTTAAAGTATGGTTTGATAAGCTGTGCTTCAGTGGAAAGGATTTTGAGAATCTCAGGTTCATTTCTGTTGCTGTCATAGAGAGCCAGCTCGTGTCCAGCATGTCCCAGGCTCTTACATCCTCTCAGAACTCTCCTGCCCTAGTGACCTTTCTCATCACAATAGCTGTTGGGGCCGCCATGGTTTGGCTCTTCCAATTGCTTTGGGAACCTGGGAGAATTAGTGCACGTCACTGAGGAATTGTATGTTAAGCCTTTTTATTTTTTGTTTTGCTTTTGTTTCATGTAAGGCATTTATGAAGGAAGTTGTTGAGGTTCTGATATTTGTTGCAGAAATCATGGGGATCCTGGGGACAGGTGTCATGTTTTCTGGTATATGATTTCAATTCTGTGGAGGCTTCAAATAAGATCCTACAAAGTTCAGTCTCAGTGATTTCATCACACATAATACACCTACCCCAAATGAGAAAATCTAATTTTCTATTTCACTTCAAAAGGTAATTTTTCCAAAACAAAACAAAACAAAATGATCATTTTTCTTTGCATGAACTAACAAGAAATTTCCAACCTATATGTTCTGGTTTCTCCATGTTAGAATAGTTAAGTTTACCTATTACTTCATAGAATTCTTCAATAAATTATTGCCATAGGAAACCATAGAACATTGCCTACCACAGGGGAAAGTATTGCTACCTGACTTCTTTCTTACTGTCATTTTATGATTGTCTCTTGTTCAGTCCAAAGCTGCCTGGGATGTGTCCTATGTATTTTCACTTTCTGATTAGATCTTTGTCAAATTCGTGCTTTTAGATGGAGAAGTGCTGGTGCAACGTGCTCGAATGTACCCCTTTAGTAAGAAGTTGAGTTACAGAAATCTTAGACATTTCCTATTTAAATGTTTTGTTCCTCAGTTTAAGTTTACTTTAGGCAAAAAACCCCAAACAAACCAGTGATTCAGTTTTTCATTTGTTTTCCTCAGTGTGTCTTTTAATCATTTTGTACTTAATCTGAAATTTTTAGTTTAAAGATCAGTCAGCCCTGGCTGGTGTGGCTCAGTGGATTGAGTGGTGGCCTGCAAACAAAAGGGTCACTGGTTCAATTTCCAGTCAGGGCACATGCCTGGGTTGTGGGTAGGGGGCCCACCAGGGGCAACCACATATTGATGTTTCTTTCCCTCTCTTTCTCCCTTCCTTCCCCTCCCTCTAAAAATAAATAAAGTCTTTAAAAAAAAAGATCAGAAAGACTGCTCATATATTACAACTTTATTATGGTTTCTTTATTTAGAAATTAACTTTTTTCTGTAGGATGGATTACAGTTTACACATTTTGTGTAAGAATAGCTGATATGTGTTAATAACTGAAAAATTTCTCATGTCATTTAAATGCTTTGTCATTTTGCTCTCCCTCTCAGGAACATGCTTGTGCCTTTTTCTCCCCCCTCTTCTTTTCCCCAGTCTCATAACCTTTTGCCTTTGCTTTTCCTAAGCTCCAAAGGCCTTTCTTCTGCTTCTGTACCTTGTTTCCTGAGCCTACACAGCCAGGCTGGCTCACTTCTACTACCTCTGTAATATCTTAATAAATTTTTCTTATAATTTGGAAAACTAATAAATAAATGCATCTCTATGAAAATTACACTTTAGAGGTATTTTTAAATGATTTGAATGCATTTCTTGCAAAATTTTCCTGCCATATATCATATGCCGTAATGTAAAATGTTTATTGTTTATGCAGGTACACTCTCAGCTAAAATTTATAGTTATAAAGAATTCTTTTTCAATACTACTTTCATATAGTATTTGGAATTTTGTTTTGCATTTTTTTCATTCAATATTATTTTATATTAGTTTCAGGTGTACATCATAGTGGTTAGACAATAATTTAATTTAAAGTCTTATAGTGTCCCTCCTGATATTTCCAGTACCTAACTGGCACCATACATGGTTATTACGATATTATTTTCTATTGGGTTGGCCAAAAAGTTTGTTTGTTTTTTTTGTACGATGGCTCTAGTACTGCTTAGTTGTCTTTAACTTCATTAGAAATAATTTTGTTACTCTGTATGGTGACAGCTATCATATCAGCATGCATTTAAGAAAAACTTACCAAAATTGTTATATTTTTGTGTTGCCATTTTAATATTGAAGATGAAAGAGAATATGCAACTTTTTGGCATATTATGCTTTATTATTTCAAGAAAGGTAAAAATGCAACTGAAATGCCAAAAAAAGATCTGTGCAGAGAAGGTGCCGTGCCTGGTCAAGCATGTCTAATGTGGAGAATTCTTGCTGGACGATGCTCCGTGGTCAGGTAGACCAGTTGAAGTTGTTAGTGATAAAATCGAGACTTCAATGGAGAACAATCAATGTTATACCACACAGGAGATAGCTGTCATACCCAAAATATTCAAATCAATAAAGTTATTAGTGAAAATGAAAAATGTGCCTTTTATTTTATGGAAAAAATCATATGGACTTTTTGGCCAACTCAGTATATTTCCTATGCTGTATTTTTACATCCCCGTGACTATTTTGTAGCTACCATTTTGTACTTCTCCATTGTTTCGCCTTTTTCACTCAGTCCTGCAACACCCCCACCCCTCTGGCAGGTCATCTGTCTGTTCTCTATCAGTCTATTTCTAGTTTATTTGTTCATTTACATTGTTCTTTAAATTCCATATATAGGTGAAATCATAGGGCATATGATTATGTCTTTCTCTGCCTTATGTATTTCACTTAGCATACCAGCTTCTAGGTGCATTTTTGCTATCACAAATGGTAAGATTTTCATTGTTTTTATGGCTGTTTATTATTCATATTTTTATCTTTATTTTATTCTTTTTAAAGAAGACCCTTTAACATTTCTTGTAATACTGCTTTGATGGTAATTAAACTCCTTTAGCTATTTTTTTTTTAATGAGTAGCTCTTTATTTTTCAGTTCTAAATGATAGCTTCAATTCTAAATGGTAGAGGAATCTTGATTGTAGTTTCTCGCTTTTGAATATTGTTTGCCAATCCCTTCTGGCTTGCAGAGTTTCTCTTCAGAGATCAGCTGACAGTCTTGTGGGAGTATTTCCTTTGCTGCTTTTAGGATTCTGTCTTCATCTTTAACCTTCGCTATTTTAACTATTATGTGTCTCTCTGTGTTTACCTTGTTTTGGACTCTCTCAACTTCATGGACTTGCATGTCTATTTCTTCCAGCAGGTTGGAGAAGTTTTTTTGTCATATTTTCAATTTTTTGCTTTCTCTCTTTTCACACCCACAGGATGTGATTGATGTTATGCTTGACATTGTCCCAGGGTCTCCTTACACTATCCTCATTTTTTTATGCTGTTCTGAGTGTGTGTTGAAGGAGAAAATTTTTAATATAAATTTTCTGACAATATTATGTGAACTATAGTGAAATTTTGAAAATCACTTAAAGCTCATGAAAGCTTTAAGCTTTAATACTTTATTTCTTTATTTTTAGACAGAAGGAAAGGGAGGGAGGAAGAAAGGGAGAGAAACATCAATGTGTGGCTGCCTCTCACATGCCCCCACTGAGGACCTGGCCTGCAAACCAGGCATGTTCCCTGACTGGGAATCGAACCGGCGACTCTTTGGCTCGCAGCCCACGCTCAATCCACTGAGCTACACCAGCCAGGGCCTATAGTGAAATTTTTAAATTTATTCCAAATTGTACAGCACCATTGTAAAGATAGTCATTTTTTTCTTCAATCTTTTTTATTTTAAATAATGCTGCAATAGATGTAATGTTGCAGAATTTGAGTTAATGTTATATTCTTTGCATAATTCCCCAGAAATTGAATTGTTGATCCTGTGGTAGTTGTTTGTAAATTTTTCAGTAACTTCCAAATTGGCTGCACCTATTTATCAATATAATTCCACTGACAGTGCATTAGAATTACCATTTCTCTACAATGGGTGTCCAACCTTTTGGCATCTCTGGGCCACACTGAAAGAGTTGTCTTGGGCCACACATTAAATGCACAAACACTAACAAAAACAAAAAAACTCTCATAATATTTTAAGTAAATTTATGATTTTGTGTTGGGCTGTATTCATAGTCATTCCAGGCTGCATGTGGCCTGCAGACCACAGGTTGGACATTCCTGTATGTCTACACCATTGTCAACATGTCTTTCTTAATTTATTGATGATTGCCATCCTGATAGGTGTTTGGTGTTGTTTTCTTGTGGTTTTAATTTGCATTTCTCTGATGATGAGTGATGTTGAGAATTCTTAAATATGTCTGTAAGCCATCTGTATGTCCGTTTTGTGGAAATGTCTATTTAGGTCCTGTGTCCATTACTTAATTGGATTGTTTGTGAGTTCCTTATAAACTTGGGATATTTAGCCCTTGAGGTTGTATTATTGGCCAATCTTCACTTATTCAGTGGGTTGTCTTTTCATTTTGTTGATGGTTTCTTTTCCTGTGCAAAAACTTATTTTGTTGTAGTCTCAGTTATTTATAGTTTTCTCCTGTTTGTCATGCCTTGGAAGACAGATCCAAAAAAATATTTCTAAGAGTGATGGCAGAATTTGTTGACTATCCGTTCTTCCAGTGTCTTCATGGTTTCAGATTCTACACTTTAGTTTGTAATCCATTCTTAGTTTATTTTGAAACATGCTGTAAGAAACTGGCCTAGTTTTATTTTTTTGTATGTATCTGTTCAGTTTTTCTCACACCATTAATTGAAGAAATTGTCTTCACCCATTGTGTATTTGTACTTTTTTTCTTATAGATTACTTAACCATATAGACTTGGCCATTTTTAAAAATTGTGTTACTTCTTTTTTCATGTTGTTTTGTAAGAGTTGTTCATATATTTTGGATTACTTGTTTGATATATGCTTTCCTGAAATCATCCCCCATTCCACAGGTTGTTGTTTTTTTTACCTTACTGATTATTTGATTTAATGTACAGGAGTTTTTATATTTGATGTAATCTCATTTGACTGTGTTTGCTTTGTTTACATTTGCTTTTGATGTTATAAGCTATTAATCAAATATCATAAAAACTATTTTATAACTTTTTTATTTTTTTAAGATTTTATTTATTTTTAGAGGGAGGGAAGGGAAGAAGAAAGAGAGGGAGAGAAATATCAATGTATGGTTACCTTTCACGCACCCCCTACTGGGGACCTGGCCTGCAACCCAGGCATGTGACTTGACTGGGAATCAAACCAGCGACCTTTTAGTTTCCAGGCCAAAGCTCCATCCATTGAACCACACCAGCTAGGGCTAAAATTTCTTTTTCTGTAATTTCATTGTTAATATATAGGAAAACAGTGGATTTTTGTACATTGATTTTGTTGCAACTTTGTTTATTTTTTCTAATAGCCTTTTGGTAGAGTCTTTAGGGTTTTTTATATAAAGAATCATATCATCTGCAAACAGTGATACTTTTACTTCTTTCTTCCCTATTCGAATGCCTTTTATTTATTTTACTTGCCTGGTAGCTCTGGCTAGGACTTCATATTTAAAGAATAATTTTACTGGATATATTATTCTTGGATACTAATTTGTCTTTTTCAGTAGTTTGAATATTTTGTTCCATATCTTCTGGCTTGTAGAATTTCTGCTGAGAATTTTGATGGTAACCTAATAGAATTTCCTTTATAAGTTACTTTTCTCTTTTTCCTGGTGGCCTTCAGAATTCTTTTTTTTTTT
>PVJI01025569.1:0-20268 GCA_004026765.1 Micronycteris hirsuta | reverse complement strand
GATAATTCTTGGAGAAAATAAAATGTCATGAAGCAATGGACAGAGGGAGCTTATGGGATAGAAAGCAAATCCAATAATGAAATACCATCACTTTTGGCAGGAAGGTCTGACGAAGTGGGAAGATAATTTCCTAATAGATGACAAGATTGCCATGGAGTCCCAAAGCTAATTGCTTACGATGTCAATTATGGTGAAAAGTCTTAGACTTAGGCAATAGCTGTCTCTCAAAAAAGAACTCAATTCTGGAGAGAAGGCCCGATGCTTTGGGTAGATAAGTGATTGTCTGAGTGTAGTGGGTGAGGTGCCCTCGTGAGAAACGCTAACTCTTCAGGCGCATGGCGTATTCGGGAGGCCCGGTCCCCACAGTGCTGTGCGTCTGCAAGGGGCCTGACTACCAGACGACAGGCACCCCTGTTCAAAATGTAGCATTCACACACTGCAGTTCTGTCTGTGTGTTGAAAGAAAGACAGACTCCCCAAAAGTTCTTAAAATAATTTCCCCATCTTACTTTTTTGTCAGAGGGGATATTTGCCATTTTTCTTTGCAACACAGGACCCTGTTTGCACAAACCCCACAAGGGAGCACTGTGCTGCCTTTCCAGTCCCTGCCTCTCTCGCCTCTGCGTCACCTCTCTCCCTCCCTTTGCCAACATTAGAAAAGTTAACAAATGGATCTAATTACCACAGTGGTTTGAGGTTTCTGCACTTTTTCCCCTTCCAGCTGTAAAGATGTCCTCAGACTGAGCTTCACATGCAGAGCTGCTGTCAAACTTTACTTTAATGGGCACTTACATTTAATGTCAAGCTGATGCCTGTGGAAGACCTTGATTAAATTTGCAAACAGTAGACTCTAACCAAACCAGAACTTGAGAGTTGTCTCATTTTGTCTTTTAAGCTTAAATCCCAGAAGCTTCTTTCTCTTCTTTGCAAAGAATTATAGAAGTTTGCTCACAAAGACCCCAAGTGTCAGTAAGACAGCACCGTGTAACAAGCCAACACTCTGAATGCTTTTAGAGGCAAAAGAAATCCCTCAGCTTTTTAAAATTCGGTATGAATTAAAGATATTTCCCGTTGTTTTATTTGGCTCCTTCTCATTCAAAATCTACAACTATTCACTTTTATGACTCTATATTATAGGTGGTCCTAAAAAGTTTACTTAAAACCTTCCTAGCGATTTTTTATGCACATTGCAATTAGGCGTTTTGTACTCTACAGACAGAGTAAGACGCAGTATGGAGAAACAATGAAAGAACTATAATAGACTCTTCACTTACAGCATCATTGCTTCAGCCAGCTACACATTTCCAGTCCGGTCTCTCTCCTCTCCTGTTGCTTCTTCTGTCTCAGATCATCACACAGCCTCTCCTCTCTGAAGAAGTCGTAACAAACTAGGAGTTAAAAGACCTGGAAGACTCACATTCCTTTTCATTGGCCATTGTTTTGAAAAGAGGCTGCAGGCTTTTGATTTTTCTTTGGGGTTCTTCCTACATCATTTGATTCAAACAGGTCTGCTTTCAAAGAAAACAAATCAAAATTGTCAAGACCTGTGAAGCATGAAAAATAAATTGCTTTTTCCAACTCTGAAAAGCACCAAAAAGGCATTAATTTCTGTCGTCTTATATAAACCTTTCCCCCCTATCCTCTAATCTACAGACTTCACAAAATATTTATATATTCTTCTGTATAATACATGACAGGAGATCAAGTCTTATTGCCAAGAAATTGAACTTGTAATACAACTAATATTTAAACTAGTGTTATTTTGCAGTTTGACTAGAAACATATAAAACATTCAAGTAGGATGATAAATTCTTGGGGCTGCCAGTATAAAATAAAAAGTCAGGTAAGACACATATACTGCACTGTTAATGACCCTGTCCTTTTCGCTGGTGGGAGCACAGGCTTCATAAAGAAGGTGAACATGAGGCAGTAGAAAAAGATAGCCTTGCAAAATGTTGCCAGATATGAAATATCTTGTCATAAGGTTTCTCATTGAATTACAGCAGTGAGACTGCTTCTAATATTTCCCTTCTTTTTAATACAACAGGGACCTACATTTCTGTGCTTGGCTTTCTAAAGCTAATTTAATTCTGTGGTTAAAACAACCCCATGCAGCACTTGCTCTTGACATTAAAAAAAAAAAAAAAAAAAAGACTGGTGGTTTTGCAGTTCATGGATAAAGTGGTAGGCAATCATCAGATTCCTGTTGAGAACTATAAATGATAAAAAGAATAGCAGATGGTTTCAGAAGGGAGAAATTTATAGGGGTAATTTGTAATGGAATAATACTATTTTCTGAACTAGGTAATAATACATGAAGACAAGAAAAGGCTCAGATGGTTATCTCATGAAATTATATATTACAAAATATTTCAAGAAATCTTTGCACAGCAATTTAAAGTGAAAACCCGATCAGCCGACGCTTTTAGGTTCCGACGATCTGATCCTGCTTATATCCTTTTCATGTTGCTGCAGTTTTCCACGGGATTTAAAATGTGGTGCTTCTAACAGTCTAGTTTTCTGAATACAATGTTCTCTTTTCACTTTAGTTAGTATCCGATTCAAGAAGACAAAGAGAAAGTACCCTTCTTCACCAGAAACAGAGGACTGAAATAGACTGTTATTTTTACATAATCCAAGTTAATAGACGAGGAAGGGTTACATTTCCACCGGCCCTCCCTTCCTAGAGCCCCAGACCCTCCCTCCGAGTGAGTAGGAGCGCTGGGAGGAAGTGCGTTAGACAGGGGCCTCCGAAAGGACTGCTCTGCAGGGCGGAAAGTACGCCGCCTGCTGGCCGGAGGCAGGCAAAAAAAGCAGCGCCTGTAATTGACCACAACATTGACTAAATCCCAGGGCGGGCACTGGAAGGAGGAGGTGACTATAAATACCAGAATATTCATTACTGAGCTTAATGAATTTACTAACCCCATTTGGCAATGCAGCAACCACAGACACAATAAGGTATGAAAGTTGGAGGGTGGAATGGAGAAACACTTCAGACTTTCCTGCAACCTTCTTTAGTAATTGTCTATTCTTTGTGAGCCTGCCCCCAGAGTGAATGGAAAATGATAGCAGATAAGGAGTTAGCATCATTTTATATAACCAAACACTTCTGTCCATTACTTATATAACTGACAAAAATTCCATTTGATCTTAATTCATAGTTCATTTCAGTAGAGTTTGCTGCCACTCAAAAGGGCAAAAGCTCTCCTTGCTGATAGGAAACAACCACAAATAGCCACATCAAGAAGAAAAAAAAAGAAAACGTGTTTAAAATCTTTACTGGTAATTGATAGTGTTGAATATTCCAAAGTGCCACTTTAAAAATGAATGTAATGTCTAATCTGTTCTGACATAATATGACTCCTGCAATTATACACAGACACACTCATATGCATTTTGATATTTATTAACAAAAATGATCCAAAAAAGGGTTGGATCAAAATTGCAACGATGAAGGTTAAAATAAAAGTCGTTTTCACTACATTATTCTTAGGGGACTGTGACCAGTCTAGAAAGATGTTTTATTTCCTAAAACAGGATTTAAATGAACACACCATTTAAGTGTTAGATTTCAAGAGAACTTTTTCTACTTCCCTGTTGTTAAAGCAAAATATGGTTGAGGTCTTCATTTTAACCTGCAGACCTGCTCAAGACACATAGATGGATTAGATTGGAATAGGGTGGAGGAAGAAATTAAACAAAAAGGTTAAAAAAGAAAAAAGCAGGCAATGAAAGCTAGTGAGAAAAAGGGTCATGCATCATTCACTGAAGTAGTCTTCTAGCCCCTCCATGTCCACTTCCAGAGAGGAGCTCAGAGAGGCCAGAGCAGATGACGCATCCTTGGTCTTCTGGACACTGGGTTTGGGTTGAGGGGTTTCTGGTTGAACAGATTCCTTCTTGATGTCTTTACCACCATTTAGAATCTTTTGGCTCTCGATAAAGAATTGATTAGGATGATTCAAAGAAAAGCCACAATCGTCTACCTGTATGGAGAAGTGAATGTATATCGCATTAATACATAGCTAAAGTATAAATAAAAGGGCTTCGAAAACTGTCCCAGACCTCATTCAAAATCTATTTAATACTTGAAACATGGATCCTAGCAGTTCTCACTCGTAACACTCAATCCATGACCTACATTTCACTCAGAGTGACCTTCAACCACTACCTACACATGAATTGCTCCTGCATTCATATTTCTAGCCCAACCCTCTGCACTGAGCTCCAGTTCCTAACTATCCAGTTCCACATCCAATTCCTGCTCAACATCGTGGGTGGCTGAAAGGCAATTCCAAGCAAAATGACTGACACATTGGTCAGTCAGTAGGTATTTGTCGTTAAAAAAAGGAAGAAGGATCTCTAAACACTCCAGAATCCTGGGGAATAAGTATAAACACAGACACCATTGATGCCACTTGTATATTGGAGCTTATTTATAAGTTTGGCATAGGTAATCCCATTAACTGTAACACAAACTCTGAAAAAGCAACCTAATTTAATGTCAATGTCTTCATTCTAATCTTGGACTTTGTATAGAAAATCTTTTTCTTTTCACAATTTTTATCGTCACTTTATGCAAGCATGACCAGGCTCATTGTTTTATACAATTTCTTTTCTTAAATACTATCACTCAACTTGAAATTAAATTTTGAATATCATTTCAAATTACTCATTACTCTGTGCCTTTGGTACTCAATGAGCATTCAAATGGGTATCAATTAAAAGGTATCAATACCTTTTTTTATTTGAAGACTCAGTGAGTACTACTTTTTCTACATTTTGATTCTAAAATTTACTAATGGTGAACAAAAATATATTCCTTAATAGTAGCTAACAATTACTTAATGCCCATTATATGCCTGCCACTGTTCTAAGTGGCATACATGCGCACACACACTCATTTGCACACGTGTACTCATATGCCCAGTTAACTTCCACAGGGGGTTCCTCTGAAGGAAGGTTGTCTGTGCTCTCCCAGTGTTTCAGATGAGGCCTTGGTGAAAGTGAGAGATCAGGCACCTGCCCAAGAGCACTCACTGACAGGGCCGGAGATGGGATGTGACTTAACACAGCCCATGGTCCTAACTGTATGCTCAGCTGCCTTGTCCTTGAGCCAAGGTCAATACTTTTACATTGTCTTCGTTCCCTAAAACTTGCAAACCTTTACTAACTCTTGGTGTTTTATACTGGGGTATAGCATAAGAGCAAGATACACTTACAATGAAGTTTCTCCTGAGTGTGAACCTCCTGCCTGAGTCACTTTCTTCACATTCAACCAATGGGCTGGACTGAGCTGATGACCTATAACACAGCCTAATTCACATCTCCGCCCACCCTGCCGCTGCCGTTGGAGTCGCCAACAAAAAATGCCATTTTGCTTGAGTTATTTTGTTGGTTTTTGTTGTTGTAAGGGGGGGTATTTTCATTTCATATTTTTTTTATAAACTGAGAAATCATTACTCTTCTTTTGGTCTGTCTTATATTTATCAACCTTTTTATGTCTCACTCTTTGTACTGAAGTGATTTGCATACAGTAGATATCCAATAAATATTTGGTAAGTTGGACACAGAACTAACCAGTGTATACCAGTGTTACATGGAACATTCATTGGAGACTTAATATGTATAAGGCCATGTTATGAACTAGTAATTTTTCCACATATAAGAATGTATTTGACTAAGACGAACGCTGAAGACATTTCCAGCCTAATAAGTCATATACTTAAAAACCTCTATCAAGAATGAAGAAGTGATTGGGGCCACAGATAAAGACCTATTATACTCTAATCGCATTAGAAAGAAATTTTGGCTGGAGAGATCAAGGAAGGCTTTGTGAAGGAAGTAGTTGGTATATGAGTTAAGTCTGGAAAGATGAAGAAAGTGAAAAGCTGATGATGAGGCCAAGGGCAATACAAGCAGCAAGACGAGTGAGCAAGGTGAACAGGCAGTGTCCCAGGAAAGGAAGTAGCTCAGATGGCCTGGCATATAAAGTAGAATCACAGGAAATAAGGCTGGAATGATAAGCCGGGGTCAAACCTTGGAGAGCCTTGAAAACCAGGCTAAAAAGTTTAGACCTAATCCTGTAGGCAACAGGGAGTCATTTACAATCCTTAAGAAGGGACAGAGCTGTGTGGTTAGAGCTATGTCTAATCTTATGGTTGATTAAAATGGATTAGTAGGGGGTTAAAGGACCTGCTGTCATGGTCCAGAAGGAACCCTCTTAACAGGTGGGCCAATAAATAGAAATGAAGTCTTTTCTAGTAATATTCAGTACCCTGAGATTTTCTAATTCTCCTTAGTCAACTGTTGATACACGTGGCCAATAATTTTACTGTAACTTCAGCGTATAGCAGATTGATAGTAAACAGAATGATTTAAGAGTTATTACCCAGATAATTAACCAACATTTTATCTGCTACTTTGCTGCTTAATTTCAAAATGTTTCCTGAATATTTTATAATACATCTATGATTTTAACTAACAATGCAGTAATTTGTGAACTTCTTTATTAGATTCATTTTCACCTAACTCATTAAAAATGAGACTGAATTAAAAGTTTGCATTTTACAAAGTAGTTAATGGAAAGTAAGTCTACTGCCTAGCACATTTCAATCAGAAGGCTTATGTTCTATAAGTAGAGAACATTATACTGGAAAGATCTTGGGTCTCCTTTAAGATGAACTTTCCCCATGTACAGATTAGGAAACCTGAAGAGATTACATGGTTTATGCAGAGTCACAGAACTAGGAATTGATTTGGTCTGAATTAGAATTCAGGCTCTTTGACTACATCACTTAGTTGCTCTAAAATGTTATGAGCAAAGATAAATATCCAATCTTACCATTACAAAAATGATTTTTAGAGCTAAACCTGGCTATAGTGATTATACAAAACATATTGGTGTTATTTCATGCCAAAAGAATCTAGCACCACGTGCTATAATTACATATTGAGGATTTTGTACACTTTGCTTCAAGTTGTTTAAATTTCCGAGACATCTATCCAGAAAAGATGACTCTGTGGATTAAACTGAGTACTTAGACATCAGTGTGGACAAAAAGAAATATGGCCATCTTTATAAGCTTCAGTTTCCTCATTAATGAAAAGGAGGCAATAACAGTGGCTACATCATAGGGCTGCTATGGGAAGAACCCAAGAAAAATGAATGTAAAAATAAAGAGTGGTTGGTTTTATGAATTCTGAATTAAATATATGGAAAGACTCAAGAAAGGCCTCACTTAAAAAAAAAGTTGAATCCCCAAAAGATGGGGGGAAAGATTATGTTGATTTGCATGTATCTTTAAGTTCCTTTTCCACTTTAAAGAAACCCAAAGTGCCCTGGCTGGTGTGGCTCAGTGGATTGAGCACCGGCCTGCGAACCAAAGGGTCACTGGTTCGATTCCCAGTCAGGGCACATGCCTGGGTTGCAGGCCAGGTCCCCAGTGAGGGGCATGCAAAAGGCAACCACACATTGGTGTATCTCTCCATCTCTTTCTCCCTTCCCCTCTGTCTAAAAATAAATAAGTTAAAAAAAAAAAAAAAAAAGAAACCCAAAGTGGAACATGGTGATGATGTATTAGGGGTATAATTTATGAAAAAAAATATGAAATTGAATGTCAATCCCAAAACTTTACTCAACAAAAGATTTTGCACTTATATCAAAAGATTAGCAAATAAATGACATTTAAATGTTTGACTTTAATGAATCCCTATTCAATTAATACTCTTATTAACAAATTAACACAGTGCCAAGTTTTGAAATGAGGGCCTGTGTCATGATTCTGTGTGACATTATGTTTTCCAGCTTTCTCTCTTAGGTCTACAATTGCCCTTTCTTAGCTCATTTTAAGTTCATATTACTGAACTTACGGTCTGCTCAGTCACTAGACAGCATAATGAAATTATGAAGAATTTACTTCTGTGTACTGCATTGTATTTTTGCCTAGGATGGGTTGTCTTTGGAGTGTTTCTTTCACTTTCATTTTGGCTAAAGGAAGTGTACAGGAGTCCTCGAATAAGCTGTTTTGTTACAACATTGGTAAGATGCCATAGGAACCTAATTCTTGTTTATATAATTAGCTTATGGTAAAATTGGTTTCACTTACACTTACAAGTTGTTGTGCTTAAAATAACAGAACCTATCAAAGACATTAAATGACATTACTATATGTAAGTTCCCAGTCAGTTTCCTTTCATCTTGCTCAGGAAAATAAACTAAGGGTTTTTGGGGTGGAAGGTGAGGAAGGCATAAATCAAACTGAATGAAAATAAATTTTATTTTAAATCAAATTAGAAAAAAGAATAGAGAAAGTTACTCCCAATTTCACTTGTTTCTGCTTACCAGTCAGGAGGTGTTTCCTTTACTCCTCATTAAAACAAAACAAAACAAACAAAAAAACCTGTTTGTTTCATTCTGGATTTGGAAATAGTGAGAATTTTCACAATTTTGCCTGCTGTGAATCTTGTTTCTTTCCTTGCCTTCTTTGTTGTTTGGTTGCTATTGGTGATGTTTTCCTTTGTGGTTGATGATTTTTTAATTATGTTTTGTACATTTTGTTACATATTGGGAGAGGGAAATTCTATAATGTACTTCCATTCCGCCATATTAGCTTGGAATTCCCAAGGAATTATACTTGGAGCCTCGGAGAAGGGACTTGGGTGGAGGACTCTGTAGGCCACATTATAAATTTTGGATTTCATCTTAAGAGCCATCAGGAAGCCTCTTAAGGTTTTTAAAGAGCATGTTACTAAAATGACCAGATTCTTCTATTTCAAGACCACTGGAGCAGCTGTGTGGAGGAGAAAGAACTGGAATGAAGTGTGTGTTGTGGATGCTGGGAATGCGTTAGGAAGCTGCTACTGCAGCGATCCAAGTGAGAGAGATGATGGTGGCTTCTAGCCCAGCATCCTAACCGATATTCATAACAATGACTTTGAGTTATTGTTAAAAAGCTTAATTGTATTTGGTATATCCTGTTTAAATTGCAGGAAAATATGTGATGGATTTTAACAAGATATCTGTAGAGATTTAAATGGTTGGAAAAAAACTTATGCTCAGCTGTTTGGAGAATAAGTATTCGGAATGACTCAGTGCCTAAAGAGGTCTATTTCTAAAGAGATTATTTTCTATTAAAATTCAGATTAATGTACAAAAGGCCTAGTGTTGTCATTTACAATGGAGTATGCTGAAAGAAAGTATAAAACGTTGCTCCCTAAAAATACTGAGAAAAACAGTTTCAAACAAGCCCGCTTCTGACACCCACTAAGTGAATCTCTCTCAAACATTTGCTTGGAATCAACACATTTGTACATGGTGACCTTCACATAAGCATGGTCTCATATTTCTGCCACAGCAAATGTAGATTTTGAAGGAATGAAAGCAATATTGTTTTACCTATGGGATGTTTGGGTTTTAATCAAGAGGTTTTGCAATGACAGCTTATAATGAGGCAGCTGGTATTACCAAGAAAGCCATATGGAACTATCACAGTGCTGTTGTAAATGGTATCAATTAACTGGTTTATTTTCAGAACTTTTATTAAAGTGAGTTTGATTATAGAGGCCTCGGGAAAATAAACATGGGAGGGGGTATTTTTGGAGAGGGGAGGGGCAGGCAGAATGGCAGAAACCTAACAATAAAAATTCTGTTTTTAAATTAGATTAGAAAGAGTAGAGATATTCACAACTGAAAATCTATAATGAGACATCCAGTGAACACAAATAGCCTTTTTATTTCATTGATTTATATGCAGTTTAAGTTAGACCATTTCTACATGTGGGAGGATTTAGACGCGTCTTTTCTATGTCTTTATTAACTTAAGGCAGGTGTTAAAAATTGACAATAGTAGTACTACTCTTGTAGGCATAATAGGAAAGAGACTACAAAAACAATTGAGAACTAAAAATCCTTTTTAGAGAATATCTCACAAAATCAATGTTTAAATCTATCTTTATCTTATTAAAAAGGAAATAATTTGAATAACAGACCTTAATTTGTTAAAGTTCTGAGTCCTCTTAATTAAAAGGATCCACAAATAATTAAAAATATATACAAAATTAATATTCTCAAGCTGAGCAAGCAAATTAAGGAATACAGTCTTCAGGAGAAAGAATTATGTAAATCTGGTGCTGAAAATATCAAACGTGACTTATCTGGTGGGATTCTGATAAAACTAGTAAGAATCTGTTGTTTACTATTTTACTGACATTTAGTCCCTTACATTTTGTAAAAATAGATTTATTTAATAATTTTTAACTGCAGTTGACATTCAATATTATATTAGTTTAACCTATGAAGTGATCACCCAGATAAGTCCAGTGCACAATACTTATAATATTATTGACTTTATTCCCCATGTTCTATTTTGCATCCTTGTGACTATTTTGTAACTACCAATTTGTATTTCCCAATCCCTTCACCTTTTTCTCCCAGTCCCTTAACTCTCCTCCCATCTGGCAACCTCAGTTTGTTCTATCTATGAGTTTGTTTCTATTGTATTTGTTAAGTTGTTCTCTAGATCCACATGTAAGTGAAATCATACGGCATTTGTCTTTCTCTGTCTGACTTATTTTACTTAGCATAGAAATCGCTAGGCCCATCCATGCTGTTGCAAATAGTAATATTTCATTCTTTTTTATGGTTGAGTAATAATATTCTATGGTTTATAAGTATCACGTCTCCTTTATCCACTCATCTAGTGAACACTTAATGTGGCTTCCATATGTTGGCTATTCTAAATAATGCTGATATGTTCTCAAACTGGTGTTTTGGCTTTTTTGAATGTAAACCTAGAAGTGGGATTGCTAGGTCCTATGCTAGGTCTATTTTTAATTATTTGAGCAATCTCCATACTGTTTTCCACAGTGGCTGCACCAACTTACAACCCCACCAACAGCGCGTGAGGGTTTCCTTTCCTCCGCATCCTCACCAGCACTGGTTTGTAGGTTTACTAATAACCATTCTGACAGGTGTGAAGTGACATCTCAATGCGGTTTTAACCTGCATTTCCCTGATGATTGGTGATCTTGAGCATCCTTCCATGTCTGTTGGCTATTGTACGTCCTCTTCGGAGAAGTGTCTATTCAGGTCCTCTGGCCATTTTGTACATTGGATTGTTTGGGACTGTTTTTGTTTTTGGGTTTTTTTTTTTTTTGGGGGGTGCTAAGTTGAATTTAGTTCCCTATATATTATGGATATTAACCCCTTACCAGATGTATCATCGGTGAACATCTCCCATTCAGTAAGGTGTCTGTTTGTTTCGTTGGTAGTTTCCTTTGCTGTGTGAATCTTTTCAGTTTGATGTAGTTCCATTTATTTTTTTTTCTTTTGTTTCCCTTGCCCGAGATGTATCCAAAAAAAAAAAAATATTACTAAGAACGATGTTGAAGAGTTTACTGCCTATGTTTTTTTCTAGGGGTTTTATGGTTTCTGGTCTTACACTTAAGACTTTAATCCATTTTGAGTTTATTCTTATATATGGTGTAAGTGGTCTAGTTTCATATTTTTGCATGTATCTATCCAGTTTCCCTAATACCATTTATTAAAGAGACTGTCTTTACCCCGTTGTATATCCTTGCCTTTGTCACAGATTGATTATATAGGAGTGGGTTTATTTCTGGGTTATCCTGTTCCATTGATCTATGTGTCTGTTTTTATGCCAGTACCATGCTATTTTGATTACTATCATCTTGTAGTATAGTTTGATATAAGGTATTGTGATACTTTGTGATACCTCCAACTTCATTGTTCTTTCTCAAAATAACTGTCATTATTTGGGGTATTTTGTGTTTTCACATAAATTTTAGAATTATTTGTTCTAGTTTCAATAAAAATGCCATTGGTATTTTGATAGAGGTTGCATTGAATATATAGGTTGCTTTGGGTAGTATAGACATTTTAACAACATTAACTCTTCCTATCCATTAGCATGGTATTTTCTTCCATTTATTTGCATCTTCTTCAATTTCTCTCTTAAATGTCTTAGTTTTCTGACAACAGATCTCTTAACTCCTTGGTTAAATTTATGGCTATACTGATGCAACTATAAATGGAATTTTCTTAATTTCTTTCTGATAGTTCATTATTGGTGTATAAAAATGCAACTGATTTCTGAATATTAATTTTGTATCCTGCTACTACATGAAATTTATTTATTAGTTCTAATAGTTTTTTTGGTGGAATCTTTAGGGCTCTCTATGTACAGTATCATGTCATCTGCAAATAATGACAGTTTACTTCTTCCTTTCCAATTTGGATGACTTTTATTTCTTTTTCTTGCCTGGCTGCTGTGGCCAGGACTTCCAATACTACATTGAATAGAAGTGGTGAAAGTGGACATCCTCATCATATTCCTGATCTTAAGGAAAAAGCTTTCAGTTTTCCCCACTGAGTGTGATGTGGGCTGTGGGTTTGTCACAATATGGCCTTCATTATGCTGAGGTCTGTCCCCTCTATCCGCACTTTGCTGAGAATTGTTATCATAAATGGATGGAGGATTTTGTCAAATGCTTTCTGCATCTATTGAGATGATCTTTATCCTTCATTTTATGTGTTGTGCCACATTAATTTATTTGCAAATATTGAACCAACTTTCCATCCCAGGAATAAATCTCACTTGATCTTTTTAATGTATTGCTGAATTTGGTTCACTAAAATTTTGTTGAGAATTTTTGCATCTATGTTCATCAGTGATATTGACTTATAATTTTCTTTTTTAGTAGTATCTTTCTCTGGTGTTGTTATCAGGGTAATATAGTCTGCTGGACTCAAAATCAGTTTGGGAGGCTTCCCTCCTCTGCAGATTTTTGGAATACTTTGGAAAGTACAGGGATTAAGTCTAATTTGAATGTTTGGCAAAATTAATCTGTGAAGCCATCAGGTCCAGGACTTTTGTTTGTTGGGAGATTTTTTTTTGTTTTTCTGAAAAAATTACTGATAAATTTCCTTAGTAGTTATCAGTCTTTTCAGATTTTGTTTCTTCCTGATTCAATCTTAGAATATGTTTCTAGGAATTTATCCATTTCTTCCAGGTCATCCAATTTGTAGCATGTATTTCATAGTATTTTCTTATATTTTTTTGGATTCCATTGGTGTCAGTTGTTACTTCTCTTTCACTTCTGAGTTTATTACTCTTTTTACTTGATGAGTATTGCTAGAATTACATCAGTTTTCTTCATCTTTGCACAGAACCAGCTCTTGGTTTCACTGATCTTCTCTATCCATTTTTTTTAGACTATTTTAACACTCTGAACTTTATTATTTCCTTCTACTCACTTTGGCCTGTGTTTGTTCTTCTTGTTCTAGTTCATTTGCGTGTAAGGTCAGATTGTTTGAGACTTTTCTTGTTACTTGAGGTAAGCCTGGATGGCTGTAAATTTCCACTGAGAGCTGCTTTGGCTGTGTCCTACAGATTTTGGGTAATGTGTATTTGTTTTTATTTGTCTCAAGGTAACTTTTGATTTCTTCCTTAATCTCCTTAACGAATTAAAATTGTTAACCAATTCATTGTTTACAACCATGTTATTTAGCCTCTATGTGTTTGTATGTTTTTCAGTTTTCTTGTAATTGATTTCTAGTTTTATACCATTATGATGAAGCAGATACATGATATGATTTCAATCTTCTTAAATTTATTTGAGTATTGTTTGTGACTTAACATGTGGTCTCTCTGGAAAAATGTTTTATGTGCACTTGAAAAGAATGTATATACTGTTGCCTTTGGGTGAAATGTCCTAAGAGTATCAATTATGTCCATCTAGTCTAATGTGTCATTTAAGGCCACTGTTTCCTTGTTGATTTTCTGTCTGGATGACCTATCCACTGATGTCAATGGAATGTTAAATTCACCTACTCTATCACTGCCAATCTCTCCCTTTATATCCGTCAATATTTGCTTTACATATTTAGGTGCTCCCATATTGGGCGCTGAAACCTTTAGAAGGGTTATATCCTCTTGTTGGATTGACCTTTATCACTATGAAATGCACTTCTTAGTCTCTCGTTACAGTCTTTGTTTTAAAGTCTGTTTTGTCTGTTTTAAGAATGGCTACCTTAGTTTTTCTTTTAAGATTTTACTTATTTTGGGGGCGGGGAAGGGAGAGAGAGAGGGAGACAAACATCAATGTGTGGTTGCCTCTCGCATGCCCCCTGCTGGGGACCTGGTCTGCAGCCCAGGCATGTGCCCTGACTGGGAATCGAACCAGCGACCCTTTGGTTCACAGGCTGGCACTCAATCCACTGAGCCACACCAGCCAGGGTGCTACCTGAGATATTTTTCTCATTTTTGTTTGTATGAAAAATCTTTTTCCATCCCTTTACTTTTATTCTAAAGTGAGTCTCCTATAGGCAGCATAAGTATATGCCTTGTGTTTTTTTTTTTTTATCCACTATGTCTCTTGATTGAAGCATTTAGTCTATTTACATTTAAGGTAATTACTGATAGGTATATAGTTATTGTCATTTTATTAATTGTTTTCTGATTGTTTTAGTTCATTATCTAGTTCTTAGTTCATTTCTAATTCTCTTATTGTCTTGTACGTTGATGACTTTCTATAGTGTTATATTTTGATTCCTTTCTCTTTATTTCTTGTATATCTCATAGATTTTTGGTTTGTGGTTACCATGTGCTTCATATAAACCAAACTATGTTTATAGCAGTCTATTTTAAGTAGATAGTCACTTAACTATGAACACATTCTAAAATCACTACAAGTTTTATTCACCCCCTCCACATGTATGATTTTGTCATTATTTTTTACCTCTCTTGTGTGTTTATGTGTATCCCTTAATATACTATTGTAATTACACACGAGCTTCCTATTTTTGCCTTTCAACCTCTGTACTAGCTTTTAGAGTTGGTTGATCCACTGCTTTTACTAACTCTGTCTTTTCATTGTGAATTTTTTTCTTTCCTATATTTTATTTATATTTTTGATCTTTTCTTTTTAAAGAAGTGCCTTTAATCTTTCCTCTAATACTAGTTTACTGGTGATGTAATACTTAAGCTTTTCTTGTCTGGGAAACTCTTTATCTCTCCTTCAGTTCTAAATGATAGCCTTGCTAGGTAGTGCATTCTTGGTTGTAGGTCTCAGACTTTCATCATTTTGAATATTTTTTGCCATTTTCCTATGGCCTGCAAAGTTTTTGCTGAGAAATCAGCTGACAGTCTTATGGGAAACTTCCTGGCACATAGCTAACTGCTTTTGTCTTACTACTTTTAATATTCTTTCTTTGTTTGACCTCTGACATTGTAATTACCATGGGTCTTGGTGTGGGCCTCTCTGGGTTTGCGTTGTTGGCAGCTCTGTGCTTCGTGGACTTGTATGTCTACTTCCTTCACCAAGTTAGGGAAGTATTTGCTCATTATTTCTTCAAACAGGTTTTCAATTCCTTGCTCTCTCTCTCTCTTTCTGGTCCCCCTCTGATGCAAATGTTGATATGTTTAATATGGTCCCAGAGAAACCTTAAACCACCATTTTTCAATCTTTTTTTCTTTTTGCTGTTCTAATTGGGAGTTTTCTGCTATCTTATCTTCCTGATTACTGAGTTGATCCTCTGCTCCACCTGATCTGCTGTTGTTTCTATATAATGTATTCTGCATTTCTGATTGGTTCCTTTTTATGTCTTCTATCTCCATTTTTAGTTTTCCTGTCTTTTTATTGAAGTTCCCACTGAGTTCATGTATTCTTCCCCTAAGTTCAATAAGCTTCCTTATAACCAATGTTTTGAACTCTAAATCTTGTAGATTGCTTGTCTCTGTTTTGTTTAGTTCTTTTTCTAGAGTTTTGTCTTTGTTTCATTGGGATATGTTTGTCTCCTCATTTTGGCTAACTCCCTTTACTTGTTTCTATGCATTAGGTAGATGTGCTACATCTCCTATACAGTAGGTGTCCTGTGGGGACCGGTTGTAGTCTTCCTGGTTCCTGAGCCAGGTGTTCCAGGTGTGCCCTTTGTGTGAGTTTTGTGTACTCTTTTATTGTAGTTGATCCTTGATTGCTGTGGCATTTCAGGGGTTGGGACTGACCCCCAAGACTGAGAGTAGCTTTAGTAGGGTTATAATGCCAGCTGAGTCCGCCCTTCAAGTGTGTTGTTTATGGAGCTGGGTGGGTGGTGCTCTGGAGTGGTCTGACGCTAACCATCAGGTATGTGGGTTCTGGAGCTCTGGTGTGTTTTCCAGTTTGGGGCCATCTGGAAGTACTTACAAAATGATCTGTGCTTGGTTCATGCTTGGGCTGAGCTTATAGGTGCTTGGGAGAGGTTATTCTGTGAACTGAGGATGGCTGTCACCAGTGTTGGGCTTGAGACTCTTTGGTGGGCACCATGATGTAAGTTGAGGTCACTTGTGCCTGGTTTGTGGTCATTTAGTTGAGGCTACATTCCAAGCCAAGATTGCCACTTCTTATGCTAGGCTTGGGACTACCTAATGAGAGTTATGATGTAAGTTTGAGACAAGTCGCCATTTGGTTTGAACTTAACAAAAATACAGGACACACAGAGGTCAGGCACTATCTGACTGCAGTTTGTGGGCCTTTGAGAGATTTTAGGAATGTGTACAGCACAAGCCAAGGCAGGTTGCTTATGTGGAGGAGTAGCTGGAAGAGGTTAGGTCAGGCATGTGAGTTGGGTGGGGAGGAGCCTCGGGGCATGTCCGGGGCAGGCAAACAGTGTTAGCCAGGTTAATGGAATGCTCAGATTTGTCCACCTGGGTCAGGCAGCTGGGTGGGGGGAGGGTTCAACAAAAGAGCAATGGCACCTGCCAGCACTCCTGTCCCCAAGAGAGTTGTTTTGACTCTTGCCCTTCCAGCTTTGCCCTGAAGCCAGTCAATTTAGTTCCTCCCAGATGTCCCTGGCACTTTCTGAGCTGCTGCCTCCGTGCTGGAGCCCAGAGCAAGTAAGTCTACGCATGGGCCCTTTAAGACCTGCAGCGCCTAGGTCTCCAGCTGCTCTCCGTCTCACTAGGATGTAATCCCCACTGGTTTTCACAGCCAGATATAGCGACTCATTGTCCCAACACTGAAGCCCTAGGCAGGGTAGCCCGGTGTGGGGCTAGGACCCCTTGCTCCTCAGGAAGGACCTCCACAGCTGAGATATCCCTCCCAATTCTTAATCACCACACTGTGGGTGTAGGACCTGCCCATTCCACTTCTCTGCCCCTGCTACCAACTTCTTTATACCTTCAGCTATAAGACTTCTGTTCAGCTAGCCTTTAGGTTTTCAATGATGGTTGTTCTAATTCAGTTGTAATTTTTATGTGGTAGTGGAAAGAGATGAGCACAGCATTTTCCTACTCTACCATTTTGACTGAAAGTCTCTATTTTTTTAAGTAATAATGCCATTTTTAACTTTTAGGTATAATAGGGTGAGGGCTAGACCCACAACAGACCAGAGTTCGAGCTCCAGATCTCCCACTGACCAGGTTTGATACCTTGGGCAAGTCCTGTAGAATGGCTAGGCCTAAGTTGTTTTAACATAAGCTATGAAGGTTGGATCATGAATCTAGACAGGAAAATGCTAATGATCACAACAGTAGTTATTACAAATCCAGTACGAGGTACTATAGAACAGTATGGTTAGGCTCATATGCTCTAGATGAGCTATTCAACAGCCTGGTTCAAATCCAAGTTCCATCCTCTATAAGCAGTGGAATCGTACACTAGCTGTTCAGCTTCTCTAAGCTATTCATAAACGGGGACAAAAGCAGTGCCTAGCTGTAGTACTACAGTGTGGATCCAAAGAGCTAATGCGTATAAAGTGCTTTGTGCTATGCCTGGCATGCACTAAGGGCTCTATAGATGTTGGCTGATATTCTTATCATTGTTGTTATTATTTCCATCATCTTTAGTAGTATTATAGGATATATTTTCCTATGAAATATTTTATCAAAAACATAACCAAACTAGAAAAATTTCTGCAGTTATATAACCAAAATAGAAAAATTTCATGAAAACTAAATTAAAAAACATAAAAATTATAAAACTTAGCATAGCATGGTAGCTGATTATGAGTTCAATAAATACATCTTTTTATTTTTAATCCTCACCTAAGGATATGTTCACTGACTTTAGAGAGAAGGGGAGAGAGAGAAACATCGATATGAGAGAGAAACATCAATCAGTTGCCTCCTATATGCGCCCCAACAGGGGATCAAACCCACAACCTTTTGGTAAATGAGATGGCATTCCAACCAACTGAGCCACCTGGCCAGGGCTCAATAAATACATCTTTTAGGAGAAGGTATGGATGCCTTTGTATCTGGACACCACCGACTCCAAGAAAGGCTCACATATACTCATAAAAGAAATGTTTCAAGAGGTGCTTGGACCTCTAAGTCCATTCTTGGATGTCTGTCCTCGGTTAGGAAGCCATGATCAGGATCAGTGGTTGAAAGCTGAGCATCAGTGAGCTGAATTTGACCAGCAGATATGTTGCTGACCTGCAGAGTCTTGAAACTTTTCGATGCAAATGCCTCTAAGGGTATGAATTCTTTAGTGCACCACAGCTCCTACCAACTCTCTGGTATTAATCTCAGGAAGCTTCACTTTGGGGGGTTATTTGCCTGACCTCTATAGGCCTCTGAGTTTGACCCTTGTTTTACCTTTCAGCCCCTACTGTAGCAGGCCTTCTAGTACTAAGGACGCTGGCACGAAAGAAACCAAGCACAGTTCCCTGACTCCCTAGCAGTTAAGGGCCCACCATGGTACCTAGGTTCTGCATGCAGATAAATATAAGACTTGGGTAGTAAATCAGATTAGCATGAGGTGGCAGCAAGTAAAACGATCAGATTTTCTGTGTGGAAGATGGCAAAAGCCTTAGGCTCTTTTCGGCAACTGTGGCCAAAAGTTCTAGATCTACTCCTGAGGTTGGCTATCTGAGGCCTGCGTGTCAGGTCTGGCCCACTCCCCATTTTTGTAAATAAAGGGCTGCTGGAACACGGCCATGCCTGCTCAGTTGCCTCCTGTCTAAGGCTGCTTGTGGACTACACCGGCAAAGCTGAACAATCGTGACACAGACCATATGGACTGTGAAGCCTAAAATTTTCACCATCTGACACTTCACAGAAAAAGTTTACCGACCTTTGGTCTCATCCCTAGATGTGTAGCTGTAGGTGACAGCTGTAGTAAAATAAGATTTTCTCATGCTGTAGCCTCTCCTCGGAACAGTATTCCCTGTTCTGGAGAATCTAAGCTCGATTCTCTGGACCTTCTATAAATTTTAAAAGGTACATACTACCATGTAACAAATTCCTTTCTGCTGACAATAGATGGACTGGTTTCTATTGCTGCAACTAAAAATCTTGAATGAGACACAGAGTCACAAAAGACAAAGAATTAGGCTATAAAGTTTAAAAATTTACTTACATTATGTGTTATCTCAAAGTACTTCTGACAGGCTACCTGGTAATGTGTCCCTTTTACTAAATCCAAAATCTAAAATGAATGAGAAAAAAGAGAGAAAAGAATTAGAAATTAGAAGTTTCTTCTATACCACAGTAACTCATGGTTGTTGGCCACCTTCATTCCAGACAGGAAATGCATTAAATCACATAGTATGTTATACTTCTGCAGCCTGGACACTGTGATAATTTTGACATTACACAGTAGAAGTTTAGGTCAGCATTAAACCACAGATGACAACAGAAAGAAAGTGATCTTTCTGACCTACTAACTGTGAATTTCAGTAACTTTACCTTGACAACGAGATGAAAATAGATCCGAGTATTGTGACTTTGACAGTTATTTTCAGAACATCTTATTGCAACATCTCTTCTAAAATTGTAGATATAAATCTGGTAATCTAAATGGTTGGTGCATGAAGCAATCAAGTATACTATTTAGATTTTTATTTTCCACATTACCAGTTTATACAGATACAGCATAAAATACAGCTGTGTGCCCATCGGGAAAATTTAATGTAAACCCTTTGGATGACTATCTATGGAGAGGGAATGCTTTTACCTTCAATCAGATTTGTCCTTTTTTGAAATGAAGTTATTTCTGGTAAAGCTCAGCAGAATATGAGAGTAAATAGTCTATTCTGAACACCTATTAGGAACATCATCCTATCTTTTGTAAATACAATTTGCTTTCCAATTCTACTTCATGTAATCTCTTCAGAGCAATGCAAACTCCCATTCTTATCAGCAGAGTGCAATGCCAGTTGAAATTTGTAAAGTTTCATCACCTCCCCCACCAAATAAATAATATATATATTTGGCCTGTTTATCAAACACAGTAAAATGCTGGAATTAAGAGATGGCTTCAAATGAAG